>RJWJ010005416.1:0-68533 GCA_004363605.1 Indri indri
GAAGCGTGGGCCTATCTCATCAGCAGTGCGTGAGCAAGGGCGGGAGCCATGTTCTCTCACCTCCAAGCATCTGCACATGCTGTTCCCTCTGCCTGGAACTCTCGTCCACTGTATTAGTTTCTTATTGCTGCTGTAACGAGTTACCACCAACGTGAAGGCTTAAAAACAACACCGATTTATTATTTTACGGTTCTGGGCGTGAGAAATCTGACACGGGTCTCCCTGGGCTAACATCGAGGTGTCGGCACGGCTGCGTTCCTTTCTGGGGGCTCCAGGGGAGGGCCTGTCCTATTCCCTCTTCCGGCGCGTGGAGGCTGCTGCATTCCGCGGCTCTCGGCTTTCTCCTTCCGTCTTCAAAGCCAGCCGCGCTGCGGCCCCCCGACCATTCTTCCAGAGTCACACCTTCCTCTGAACACGGGTATGAAGGATTCTCTGCTTTTAAGGACCACGTGATCAGAATGGGCCGCGCTGGATAACCCAGGAGAATCTCCCCGTCTCAAGATCCCCTAACCCTAATCATTTCTGCAAAGTCCCTTTTGCCACATAAAGTAATGTATACACAGGCTCTGGGGACCAGGATGTGGACAACTTTGGGGGCTGTTGTTCTGTCTACCTTGATCACTTCCTCTTACCTTGACTAACCCCCGACTCATTCAGTGATTCAAAGCATACATTTTGGGTGCCTACAATGGCTCAGGCACTGTGCTGGGGACACGGTGGGGACCAGAACAAATGCAGCCTCTGCCACCATGGAACTTCCAGGCTGACAGGTCTCACTGTAGATAATCACCACCTCCAAGAAGCCTTCCCTGACTGCTCCCCTTGAACCTCTCTGCTGCCCCCATCCCAGCACTGTTACCTTATGAGGTCACTGTCCTGTCTCCCCAAGTAGACTCCTTAAGGACAGGGAGTGTGATGCATTCACTTCCACGCTGCCAGCTCTCAGGACATATCAGTCGAATGGGTGAACGTGGGTTCCATCTGGGCTCCACTGCTTCCTGGCCCTGTGACCTCGGGCAACCCTTTCCCTCTCAAAGCCCAGTTTTGCTGACTCTAAAGTGGGTATCTACAGCAGCACCTGGCTTCAGAAGTTGTTGCAAGCATTAAATCAGAGAAGGTCCATAACGCACGTAGTAGGTGTTCAACTAAACGGCACTTCCTTTCTCTCTTTGGACTGTTTCAAGAGGCAGGTTCTGAGGTAAGTAACCCTACGGGGTTGCTCCCAAGCCTCAGATTTCTCCATGGTTAGACTGAAAGCTGAGTCTTGGCTGGGTATTCAGCAAGAAAGCCACATGACAGCTGAAACCGCATCTACCTGCGCACAGTAGGTGCTCACGCCCAGCATCATGGGGTGGCGTAAGTTTGCATTTTGGAGTCAGGCAGATCTGGATTCAAATCACTGCTCTCCAGTAATCAGAAAATGGACCTCGGACAAATCCCTTCGACTTCTACGAGCTTGATTTTCCTCCTCGGCAAAATGGGGATAGTAAGAGGACCCAATTTTGAGAAAGAAATTCGACAAAGGACAGAAGTGCCTCACCTGGCACCTGGCACCCGGTAAGGACGAGATCATTGTGAGCTGTAAGGATCCCAGAGAAGCCATCGCGGTTGTGGAAGCGGCCAGGAGACGGGGCCCCTGGAACTTACACAAGGTCAGCCTCCAATTTCCCGTAACTCGGCGACTCCTACTCGCCTCGTAACTTTGGAAAATATTCTCTTAGCGTTTGCAATTCTTGATCCGGGCCCAGCGCTGAAATTATTACATTGCAGACTCTTTTTCCTTCTTCTTCTCCGTTTTGACAGCTTGAGCAAAAGGAGCTGTTTTTGAATTTCAGGAGGAGAAAAACACACGGGTGCACGCACACACCCCAAACAGCACCACTTTGCAGGACAAAATGTCCCCTGTGCTCTGGAGTAGGCGGCCCCGGCCCCACGCCGGCTGGCCTCACAAACACTTAGTGTCACTGCGGGTTATGTAAGCGTGGTTTGGGCCTGGGAGGTTGGACGTGGCCTTGGGTTTTGAAAGGAGGCAGAAGAGTTTGGGTGAGGAGCTATTTGGCTCAAAATAAATCCAGGAACTCGGTGCAGAAAAAAAGAAAGAAAAAAAGTCCCCAAGACTCTAATGGAAGGAATATTTAGATGTATAGTTTGGTGTGTCCAAAACTCAAAAATGCAAGGCAAGGTTTGGCCAGCGTGGCTTTCCTGGCCCCGTCCCGCACACGGGTGGGACCGAGAGGCCAGGGGAGGGGGCGTCCAAATGTGACCTCTTCCGTGAAATCAGGGGCACGTGCAGACTGTATCACTCCTGGAAGGAAAACACCAACTCTCAGTCATTTCAAAAATGGCTTGCGCTTTTGTTCACTGAGCTTCCTGCCTTTCTGTTGGGGCGCCAGATTTAGTGATTCCTGCTGGCCAGTGGGGTCGGAGCAGACAAGCAAGATCTTTGTTCCAGGGAAAAGAAAGCAGGAGATGTAGGGTCATCGATTCATCTGGATTTGCCAGAGCCCTTCCCAGTTTTTAAACTGAAAGTCTTAAATTCAAGGAAACCCTCAGTTCAGGGCAAGCGAGGACAATTAGTCACCCTGCAAGAGACAGTAATAATATGACCGTCAAAATCATTATGGAGCCCGACTCGGCATCGCTCACCAAGCGTATACACATTGTCACACTTCCTTCCCCCAGCTACCTTTTCAGGTAGGTTTATGATACCCATTTTACAGATGAGGCAGCTGAGACTCAGCAGGGGAAGATACGGAGGGGGTTGGGGGAACTGCATTTATAACACACACTCCTGGTAGTTCTATCAGCAGCTAATTTCAATGTGCAAAACCTAACCCGGCTCCATTGGCAGTGGCCTTGGAACTGAGCGTGGAAGGCTAAGCTCGATGGGGACAGACGTTGGAGCTGAGGGAACAGCATGAGGAAGGGTACAAAGGTGTAGAGAGAGGAGAGTGTGTAGCTGAATATAATGCCCTTGAGGGACGGAGTGGGAGAGGAAGCCACTGCTGACAGGTCTAGGGCTTGAACACCAGGCTAAGGAGTCTGGACTTTATCCCGAGGGCACTGGGGAGCCATGGAAGGGTTGACACAGTTGTGACAAGGTCAAGGTTGCACTCTTCTACAGTAGTTGTGTTGGAAGAGGGTGGGAATGGAGGCAACAGAACCGTTAGGAGGAGACTGACGGAAACCCAGCTCAAACTGCCTGATGAAAAAATGTAAATTTAGGGAGGCTGAGGCAGGAGAATTGCTTGAGCCCAGGAGTTCAAGTCCATCCTAGACGACATAGCAAGACCTTGTCTCTATAAGAAAAAAAAAAAATTGGAAATTCATTGACTCATATATTTAACAAACTTCAGGCATGGCTGGATCCAGGTGCTCCATTTAGAACGCAGTCTCTCTCTGTGTATCGGCTCTGTTCTGGCTTCTTTCCAGACAGGCCCTCCCTCTGTGATGATAAATAGTCCCCAGAAGCTCAACGTTTGCCTCCCGTGGCTTAGCAGCCCTAGCGGAGAGAAAATGCCTGTTACACAGTACTTTCCGCCAAAGCTCTAGTGCTGGCACTCGCTGACTCCAAGGGGCCCACCCCTCAGCCAATCGCAGTGGTAGCTCATTGGCCAGGTCCGCATCATGGCCCGCCCCTGGAGTTGGGGAGTGGGAGCAGCCCCGCCCCTAATCCGCAGTCTGGGATGGGAGCGGGGCTCATCGCCCAGGAGAAACCTGGGTGCTGTTCCCAGGAGCCTTGACCATAGACCACGGAGGGGAGGGAGTGAAGTGCCCCAGCGCGGGGCCGGAACCCACGGGCTTACCATCGCCATTTGCCCGAAGTGGAAACAGTGATGCAGTCACGGGCAGAAGGTCACACAGTGACCTAAGGGCAGCCAGGACTTCAAACTTCCTTCAGACACCCGCTGGAGCCCACTGTTCATGATGCGGCCCTCCTGCGGGGGGCATTTGTGCACACTCCCTGGAAACAGACCAGAGAAGCCACTTGTGGATTCTCAGAAATTTAAAAAATGACTTGACAGCTGCCCTCTTGCAAGCCCCATCTCAATATCCAATAATGCTGCAGGTAAATCTTTTTAAATGAATTTATTTTTAATTGACAAATAAAAATGTACATATATACGTGATGGAATATTATTCGGCCTCATAAAAGAAGGAAATCCCGTCATTTGCAACAAGAGGGATGAGCGTGGAGGGCATTATGCTGTTAATAAGTGAAATAAACCAGACGCAGAAGGATTAGCTCCGCGCGATCTCACTTATATGTGGGAGCTAAAAAGGTCGAGCTCACAGAAGCGGCGAGTAGAATGGCGTTACCGGGGTCCGGAGGTGGGCTGTGGGGGGATGAGGAGATACTAGTCAAAGAGTGCAAGGCTTCAGTTAGACAGGAAATGAGTTCTGCAGGTAACTATGAAAAGGGGAGAACTCTCTAGCGATCTCCGGCGTGAAGTCAGGACCGAACAGGACCTGGAGCTCCCAGAACAAATCACATCTCGCGCATTGGCCCCTCCGCATTACGAGGTCACCAGGGGAAGAAAGAGCCACAGGTTGATGGAGCTGAGGTCCCTTGAACACGGGCCACCACAGCGAATCATCGCCCAGACATGATTTATCCTGAAGTGCAGAACTGTGGCTGCCTGGAGCGGGGTCCTCACAGCATGAGCTGGAAGCCACCAGCCCTGAGCTTCCGCGGTCATGGCGTGGCATGGGACACACTGAGAGGCCCTACTCCCTTTACCTGTCTCCTCCCCCAGGACTGTGAGCTCCAGGAAGGCAGGAACCGTGTCACCGTGTCGCCCGTGTCCTCAGCACCTAACACTGCTTGACACGCTGTGAGGCCCAACAAATAGCTGTCAGATCAATGGATGGCTGCCCCAGTTGTCTTGCATACCTCCAGGCATGGGAGGCTCACTGCCATCCAAGGTAGCCTGTCTGTCCCTTTGTTGAACAGCCCTGCTGGAGACGCCACCCTTGACCCTAAATGGCACTGTTATGGAGCAAGATCCAGGGAACTTTCACTTTGGAATTTATCCTCAGGAGAGAATTCAAAAGCAGCAAAAATAAGTTGATCGACACGAAGGTGTTCATGCTAGTGCTGCCTGTCGTGGCGGAAAGCGAGCAGCGCTCTGAACGCCTCGCAGATGGCAGAGATTCAGCGTGTGTGTGATTTAGTTACTCCCCAGACACCGCCACAACAGACAACCTAGCAACCATCAAAAATGCGAACTATGAGCAGCATGCAGAAACACGAGGCATTGCGATCGAACAGGAGGTTAGGGAAAGCAGGATGTGCGCGGTGCCGGCAGCCACGGCGGCCACATGCGCGCAGACAGGAGGGAATGGAAAATGCAGGGGAGGAAATAGCTGAGTGATCACAGTGGCCGCACCTTTGGCTGCTTTTAGAAGTTTCTTTGCAGTTGTATCCCCTCGTCCTGTATGCCCATTTTAGAGATGAGGAAATTGAGGCCCAGGGAGGCGAAGCCATTTGCAAGCGGTGGCTGCTGGGACAAACCCAGCAGTTGACTCTGAGCCCCTCTGTGGTCCTGTCCGTCATCCCCTTCCTGGGCCTGCAACTTCTGCAGCCCTCCTGGGAGCCACAGGCAGAACTCCTGAGGCTAGAGCTTTCTCTTCTTCTAGGTGACCATTCCTGTGCCCTCGTTGGCCCTCCTAAGACTTGGTCTCAATTCCCCCATCGCAGACCAAGGAGGAGCAATGGCCAGAGGTACCCCAATGACAGGTAAGAATTGCCTGGAAATATCCACACTGCCACAGCCTGACCTTTGTGTGAATCTCGGCAACAAAGGCCCCTGTGCCCGCCGGGGTGGCCCTGCCAGGCGTGCAAACACAGCGATGTGTCGGAGCCGCCCGGCATGGCCATCTGCTCTTTAGTATGCAATTAAATCTGACCCAGCAATTATGACTTCGCGGTAAGCAATGGCCTCATAACCACAGCGCGTCCCCAGGCTCTGGTGCCCGGGCTCTGCGGAGAGTTACAGAGCATCACACGGTAAGAAGGGGCTCTTTCTTTTAAGCAGAGTGGAAGCAACCGGTCTGCATTTACAGCTGGCTTTACAGGGCCACGTGCTTATATTATCTTATCGACTCTTCCCAACAACTCACTGTGGTGCCTGTCATTCTCCCGTATGTGGGCAGCGTCATCGAACTTGTAAGAGCCAGAGCTGGGCTCTGAGCACAGGCTCATCTGGCTCCAAACCCGCCCCTTCCCTCCAGCCCAGGCTAAATGGCCAAAACAACCACGACTCTCTTCCCTCACCCACCCCAGCCCCAAATTCTTTGCTTTCAAGTCACTCCTTTGGAAGCTTTTTGGAGACACAAGCCCCCTATTCAGATATTCACTCAACAAACATTTATTGAGGCTTGATTGTATGTCAGAATCTGTGCGTGAAGGTAGAAAAGCTGCCATGAACAAGCACAGCCCCTGACCTCACGGAGCTTAGACTAAAGGAAGAGGCAACATTCAACAAGCACATGAAGCTGCACCGTTGGAACAATGGCAAGGAGGGGTGTGAGATGCCGTTAGAACGCTAGGGTCATGGTGGGCTTCCAGGCAGCAGAAACGGCATGTGCAAAGGCCCTGTGGTGAGGACAAAAAAGGTCAGTGTGGCGGGAGTATAGCGATCGTCCATGGAATAAAATACATTTTGATTAACTCTTAACGTCAGTGATCAACACGTGCCATGTGGCCACTGCACACTGACTCTGAGCTTCTTGTTCCTACTCTCCAAATCCTTGACTCTAACTAAGCCCCCACACTCAGCCCCTGTGGCAGGAGTTTATTGTGTGCCCGGCTCTCCATGTGAAGTTCTTTACCCACGTTATATCAGTGAGTCCTCTCAGCAACTCGGTGACGCAGGGACTCTTGTACAGACGAGAAAAGGGAGGCTCAGAGAGGGGGTGCCACCCAACAGAGCCTGGAAGCCTGGGAGCTGGAATCTAAATCCAGGTAGGCTTGACTCCAAGCCCAGGGCTCTTTCCACAGTGTCACTGTTGCGGCAGCTTCTAAGGGTCAGCGGGGGCCGGCACTGGCCTCGCCCTGAAGCCAGCGCCGCCCTGGGCACAGGAGCGAGTGAAGGATTCCCATTCGGTGCCTCGACTTCTTGCCACGTGGCTGTGACCTGTAGCCTCGGCAGATCCGTGGAATTAACGACCTCCAACCGCAGAGCAGAGCGCTCTGTCGGTGACCGACTGGTGGCCTCTTGCTGTGGGTTCTCTCAGGGCTTGGCCCTCCTCTTCCTCCTGTGGGCTCCCCTTACTGTCACCCGAGTCCTGTGACACCATGACCGCCTTGGCCGGCACAGTCAGGTTAAAGTCCACAGCCTTGCCTCAGTCTGGGCTCCCCCAAAGGCAGACCCCGAGGAAAGGATTTGGGGGCAAGTCCTTTGTCTGTCTGGTGACCCCAGGAAGAGAGTCTGGGGCAGGGCAGTGACATTAGGGAGTGAATTACCACTGCGGGCAGCTGGGCGCAGTCCTGCCGGGAGCCCCTGGGAGACTGTGGCTCGCACTTCGATGGCCGAGATGGAGGGCAAGGGAGCTGGGGTGTTTATCCCCCAACGCCCATACTGTCCTGGGGTGGCGTTGGGGTGTTAACTCTCCAGCGCATCCAGCCAGCCTGCCCACTCACCGAGCCAGAGCGCAGGGACCATCTGGCAATGACCCCCAGGGTGGCCGAGAGACGTGGGCGGGAAGTTCATCCATCCATCTAGTGTGCCAGGCAACAAACACTCCTTCACCGTCCACGTGCCTGGAGGCGCTGTACTCTGCACAGAGACAGCCTGGAAGGGCGGAATATTCAAGCACCTACTACGTGTCAGGCACCAAGCTGGAAGCTTAAATATGCTCTTTTCAAATTACGTGTGCGTGTAGGCAAGTGTCACAACCACTTTGCCAGATTTTGCATTCCCTACATACTGACTGTGACCACTATGGGCGTGTGAATCACCCTCGAAACCTTGGTTTTTGCATCCATAAAATGGGCATGAAATTGGTGCCCAGCTCATAGGGTCACTAAGAGGATTCAACTGTAAAGTTCACGGAAACCGTGCCTCCTGCAGAGTAAACACTCCACAAATGGTAGTGATGCTTCTATTTTTCTCTTCTTATTACTGTAATTCACCAAGTCTAAGACACCATCAGTTGTAAGCCACATCCCAATCTTAGAGATATCAAAATGCAAAAAAAAAAAAGTACCTGTTAGAATTGATGGGATGTAGCATTATTCCTGTTCTCCAATTCGGGCATTCCTGAGGCTTGGGGCAGGGATCTAATTAGCCTGATTCCCTCTATATTCCCTGCTTCCTGCCCCTGGGACAGGGTCCTTCCCAGGTCACCCTGGAGTCAGGTTCAGGCAGATTTTGCTGTTAATGCTATACGGCAAGAGGAGATTCAACTCTTTTCAAGCTGTGGATTAATTTATTTTACTGCCGTGTCAAAGAGAACCAGCGGTCTGGAGCAATTATGCTGATGGGGCCCCCACCCACCCACCACCCTCCTCCAGGCCTCCACCGAGATGACTCAGCCCAAATTATCCCCCTAATTGTCTCAACCTGTGTGGACTCCTAGCTGGGGCCCTCCTTCCCCCAAACCCACATCACGGGATCCCTGACGGCTGCAGACAGTCAGAGAGATCCTCTCTCTGAAATGCAATGCTGCTTTCCAGATCTTTCCGCCATTCCTCATAAAGCCAGTGTCCACTTCCCGCTCCCTTCTGCCCACACTTCCCTGCACACACGCCCGGCTGTCCATGGCCTTTATGAAAGTTTCCGCTTAGAACGGACCTCTCCCTTCTGGGATTCCTGTCGCTCCACCGGTGGCCCTGCCTCACACTTGTTGCCCCGCCTGGGGAACGGCAAGAATCGAACCTGGAGTCCCTTGAGGGGAGGAGCTGTCTCGCACTGACATCTGGATCCCACCCTGGCGGAGCTCATGGCACAGAGGAGCCATCTAAGGAGCCAACAAGTGAGTTTGGATAGAGAAAAGGAGAAGAAAAAAAGAAAAAGAAGAAGAACCAAAGTTTGGTCGTGGGAGAAAAAAGGATGCCTGTGTGTGGGGGCAGGGGGTGGGTGCTACAGCTGTGTCAGACTCCCTGAGCAAGAAACGGAAGACACCACGGCAAAAACAAACAGACACAACAGCAAGAACAAGCAGATGCAAGGATGTTCCACACAAATCCGAGGATACACAGAATCTCTCAGGGGGAGTAGAAGATGCTCCAACACAGTGGTCCCCCCAACCTTTTTGGCACCAGTGACTGTGTTCATGGAAGACGATATTTCCATGGACTGGGGAGGGGAGGGATGGTTTCAGGATGATTCAAGTGCATTACATTTATTGTGCACTTTATTTCTGTTATTATTACACTGTAATATATAATGACATGATTACACAACTCACCATAGGTTGGGGACCCCTGCTCTAGGGGCTGGATTTTTATATTCAGGATTCAGTAAAGAATCTTTTGTTGGCCAAAAAAGCTCGTCCAGTCTATTATTTTTATGAACGCAGAAGTCCCACGAATTGAACAGGCATTTTTTTGAAGACCCACTGGGGAGGCACCCTGTGGCTCGTGGGTGCCTGGCAGAGGTTATGCCAATGCAGGCTGGGAGACACTGGGGACCTCACTGATTTATTTTTAATTTTCAGCTAGACAGGAATGAACTGATTCCATCAAGGACATTTGTCTGTGAGTGACTCAGTATCATCATCGGTCTATGCAGCCCCTCAAACCCAGTCCGCTCCCCTCCCCCCTGCCACAGACATGAGTCATCATGTATTTAACACAGTTCCATTCTTCCAGGTCATCTGCCACCCCTTTACATATATACTTATGTATCCAACAACAAATATTATTGCCTTGGGCAGATGGTTTTTAAATGAACACAAATGATACTACCCTTTGTGGCTCATTTGCAAATTTTTTTTTCCTCTGTCAATATTAATTTTTAAGACGCATCCTTGCTGGTCAGTGTAGTGACAGCTCACTCCTTTTAACTGCTGTCTAATACTCCATTTCATGAACATCCCTTATTTTCCCTGTCCACTCTCCCACGGATGAACAAGCAAGTGGTTTCTAACTCTGTCCTGCTAGACACCTCGCGTCCTTCTTTGATCATCTCACCTGTGACAAGGAGTGCCACAGATGACTTCCACGTTCCCACTGGCTGGCCCCCTCCCATGCAGACCTCACCCCCAGAAGTCCACAGTCTAGTCGGGGAGTCAGGATTTGTAGCTACACAGAAGAAATCTCACTCCATAGCTGAGTCGGGTGGCAAATGGGTGTCTTAATTGTTGTCTCTGTTGTTGGTCTCTTAACCCCTTGTCACACTGAGAATGCTTTGCACAGTGCCTGGCACTCCGGGAAGAGTGGCGTGGCGTGTGTGAAGAGGCAAGAGTGGGTGCAGCTCTGACTGCATCGGGGGCCCCGCCTGGTCCATCAGTGGCAGCCCAGGCGAGGCAGCGGGAATCCTCTTGCTGTTGTTTACGTTGGCTACAAAATCCAGGAAATCGTCACTGGGTATGTAGCCCAGTGTCTCAGTATTAAGTCCTGTGAGCGTGATTCTCATTCCCCAACATTCCCCTGTGATCCAGACCACAGGGCCTGCCGTGGTGGATCCAGATTTGTTGTTACTGAGAAAAAGAAAGAAACCAGAGGCCATGTTGCGTAAGCTCAGAATCAGTTCGGTGGCCCAGTGGAAACACTGCCATATGCTTAATTGTGCTCCAATTACACAGAATGCTCCAGAATCGCCGCTCTGGGGTGGAGTGACGCTGATGGCAATCATTACATTTGGACAGCCCTGTTCAGTTTTATGTGATCTTTGCAACTACCGGGTGTTGGAAGAGAGTTGCCGGCCTGTTCCAGCACGGGAGAGATGGTGGAGCTACTCATTTGCAAATGCTTGCAGAGCACTTAGGATGGACGGTTCAAGCCTGGGTCCAGGCACACCAAGGATGATGGGGAGACAAGCAACACACACACACACACACACACAGTGCCAGTAAGGACAGCCCCCTGCACGGGGGACATCCGAGCAACTAGGTGAGGAGAGGAAGGGAGCCATGAGGAGAGTGTTCCAGGCAGCAGGAACAGCCAGTGCGAAGGCTGAGGGACCCGCCTGGTGCAGAAGCAGCCACTGCGGCTGGGGTGGGCTGAGGGGTGCGAGATTGGGAGCGGATGAGGACAGAGAGGGCCCTGGTGGGTCATAGCAGGGAATCTGCACTTTGCCCTGAGTTACATGCGAAAGCTCCGCGCAGAGGAAGGATGTGACCTGTCTGATGCTCAGCAGAACCACTGTGGTTCCTCGACAGGAGGGGAAGGGGCCAGTTCGGAAGCTCTTGAGCAACAATCCAGGGACAGAGGGTGGCACGTGGCTCGGCTTGGTCAGGTGATGAGAAAGGTGGGACTCTGGACAGATTTTGAAGGTGGAACCAACAGGATCCACTGATGCTTCCAATGCGGGGCGTGAGAGGCGCCCTCGACCCAGTCGGCGAGCAGGCCTCCCGCTCAACCTCGTCCTCCGCAGCCTGTCGCCGGAGCTGCGGCGTATCCACTTGCACAAGCGTGCTAAATCCGGGGGGTTCGGTCCCTTGTTAGGGTGATCGCTTGGCCCCTTTCTGCAGCTGCAGACCCTACTCCTCACTCCACTCTCTTACCAACAAGAGGATCTTGGGCAGGGTATGGCGCCAGGCCCCGGTGTTTCACGGACAGGTAAAACCCACACAAATAAGACTGTATGTCTGCCACAGATGTGTGGTACTTTGAAGCCACAGCGCAGAGAAGAGTCTTTGCATCTCCCTAGTACAAAGTGGAACAGAGGTGGCAAAATCTGCTGCTCAAGGCAACAAGGCCACTTGGAATGAAGCTGGAGGCTGTGCTCAGGTGACAGGGTGACAGTCATCACCTGCTGAGCCCTGCACAAGTGGAAGAGTGAAAGATCATATGCTGGGATCCTGCCGGGCCCAGACATGGTTCCCACTCTCTCCCTGTGGCTTGGCCTGTTTCCCGAGTTCCTGGTCCCTTCCACGCTGCATGCAAACTTCACGCTTAGGGCCGTCTTCATGCACAGCTGCGAGTATTCGGGGAGCTGTGGACTCTAAACATTTGAAAGCACGGAGGGATGTTGGGCTTCGTTAATAAGGCACCAGGGGTCCAGCCTCTTGTTCTTTCTGCTGGCAGAAGCTCCTGTGATGATTAAGGAAGAAAGAGCAACTCCATCTTACAACGTTCATGGTTCCAGTCCGTTCCGTTTTAGACTTTCTTAGATCTAATTCCTTATTTGTTCCATCTTGAAACTTACAAGGTTTTCATTCCTCTAAAAAAAAAAAAAAGCCTAGATCTGATGCCTGCCCTGCTAGAATTTCCTTGATCTAGTTTCTAATCGAGTCCACCACGGAAGTTCGGAAACGTATGCAGGCAATAGCTATGGGTCACATTCCCTACTAGGGGCGTTTGCTCGTATCCAAGTATTCCTTCAGCCAGTCTGTTCTGAGTGGTGACGCTAAGCCAGGCACAGAGAAGTCAAGTGAGCTGGGCAGAGGGAGGCCAACACTGTAAGTAAAGGATGATGGTACTGTGTGCTAAAGTCACACCAAACGTTATCTAAGTCTGCTGTGTGCCAGGCACGGGAGAGAGAGGGCAGGGCCCCGAAGGCACCTGTGGCTGACCACTCCGGTTCCCAAGTTCAAGTGCTGCTCAGAATCACCCACAGGAACTGATCAAAGTACAGCCCCTTAGGCCTGAGCCCTCAGAGGTCCTCATTCTGCAGGTCTGGGTCCGTAGGACGGGCCCAGGTACGGTGACCAACCCGTCCCAGTTTGTCCAGATCTGAGGGCTTCTCCGAGAGGTGGAACTTTCAGCGCTAAAACCAGGACAGTCCTGGGCAAACGGACTCCCTGGGCCTAGGAGTCCACATGTGTAACAGACTCCGCAGGTGATTCAGATGTCGGCAGTCCACAGGGCAGGTGGGTGCAGAGAGGAAGCTCTGACTGCCAGTCTTCCTGGGGCCGGCTCTGAAATGCAGGAGTTTGCGAGGGCAAAGTTGTCCGGCAGAGCGCAGGAAATCCTGGCAGAGGGGACAGCGAGCCCCCCACCCCTGGAGCGAAAGTGCTGCTGAGATCTAAGGCCCCAAATCTGCTCACCTAGATCCGCTTCGGCACACTCCCAGCACGACGGGTCAGTGCGAGAAGAAGTAAAAATCCAACAGGATTGATTAGTCCGAGTGGGCGGAGATGTCCGAGCGCGTCCACCACGTTGCTGGGCCGCATTTCCCAGCAGCCCCCAGCGGGACGCAGCTGAGCTACGGCTTCCACGAGCTGCAGGATATTTGGAATAAAGGCTCAACCTTGGGAAGTATTAATGAAAATGTCACAGGCACTAAAGTCAAAGCAGATGTGAGGCCGGCTACATGGGCAGACGTAGCTGATAAGAAACAGCCCAGGAGAGAACAAAACCTCTTGAGATTAGGTCAAGGGCAGACAAAAAAAAAAAAAAAAAATGACATCCAGGGGTCCCCCATGGCAACTCAAAGGGACGCTGTCACCCCGTGGAACAAGCTGACATTTTTGTGCTGCTGTTATATATTGACATCCCGACAGGGCAGCTTCGGCGGCCTCCACATCAGCAAATAAATATTACGTCTCCATCTTCAGCTAAGCAGAGCTGTGGTGCATTCCTATTACTTCATGTGGATTAACCATCTGGAAGTCGAATCAAGCCACAGAGTAAAGAATGGGTTCCAATTTTGCATTCACCCAAATAAGCCGTACTAGTCTCAATTTATGGCAGATGGTTATGCAGTCGCAGCGGGCCAAAAAATCTCTCCGCAAAAGAATAAAGTTTATGCCAATTACTGTAATAGGAACCAGCACAACAACTGCGTGGGGTTGACTAAGATCGCAGATATCGCCGTGCAGCTCATAAACGGCGGGGGGCCAGGGGAACGATAGGGACCCAGTTAATTCATTAAGATAACGCGAGAGAAATGAGGAGCAGAGTTAGTCATAAAACAGAAATATTTCCTCGCAAAGGACGGGAGGGAATCGAGGTAGACGGGCTCTTCCCGGGATGGGGCCGGAGCCTCGCCGCAGGCAGGGGCAGGGACACGGCTGGTGTCTCAGGGAGGCTGCCCGGCTGCTCAGGGGAAAAGGCCCAGGAGGTGAGGGGTTAAATTCTGGCCTCCTCTGCCCCACTCACTCGCCGTGGCAGGCAGAGGGCAGGCCCTGAGCCTACAACGGCCTGTCCCCAGCACCCCTGGTAGCTGCCTGGCTAAGATGGCGGCACCCAGTTAGCGGAGCTGGTGGAGTCAGGAGGCCCCGGGCGGCTTTCAAGGCTGTGGCTCCTGGGCTGAGGTTAAGGACGAACAGAGGAGGGAAAGGGGCTCTGGGCCTCCAGGACCCCACTGGGCGATGGTCTCAGAGAAGCTGGAACCAGGCCACGGTGGCTGCAGCGAGCAGTGAGGGGCAACGCTGGGCAAGGATGGAGAGGGTGGCCGAGCCCACCACAGGGCCTCGCGGGCCCAGGGAGGTCTGTCTCTGTCTGGAATCGAAGACGCAATGACACGAGTCCCCTTCCTTTCAAAGAGGCATCTCTGGCCGCAGGAAGCTCTGCCTCTTTTCAGCTGAGAGCAGCTTCCTGACCTGTGTGCGCTCCAGTCCCCTCCAAGGGACGGACGGGTGGTGAGTCCCCACGCCCGGCTGGTGTCGGGAGGCAGTGGGGCACGGCAGCGCAGGGCATCTGCTCTCTGGGTCAGCTGTCTGAGCAGAGCGCACCTCCTCAGCCAGCAGCCGCCGCGTAACCTGCGGCACCCCGTCCCCACCCTGACCTCCGTGCAGTGCGAGCGCCGAGGACGTGGGTCAGGCAGTCGGTTTGGGGCACATCGAGTTACCAAACAAGGCTGCCCGTTTCCTATACGGTGTTGGTTCAGCTTTTGTGTGTTTTTAAATGAAAGCTGCCGGCTTAAAGAATGCTGACATTTGGGGTCACAATAGGGTGACCAACTGTCCCAGTTTGCCCAGGAATGTCCCGATTTTAGCATCAAAAGTCTGGCCTCCCAGGAAACCCTCTGTGCTGGGCACACTGGGATGGCTGGTCGCCCCGGCTGCCTAACAGACCAACTGAGGGGCAAGCCCAGAGTTGTAGAGATTGTCATGTATCACTTACACATTTCTTGCCGCACGGCCACATTCCGTGCTGGTATGATCACCCGACTTCCACTGGCAGGACACCGAGGCTGAGAGGGGCCGAGACTTACGTGCCAGCCCCTGCTCAGTGAGTGGAGGCTGCAGGCTGGAGGGGCAGGCACGGGGCGCCAAAGCCCCAGTCCTGTAGCAAAGCCCCCCGGTGTCAGTGAGGACCGCAGAGCTCCACGCTTTCTGGAGAGGCTGACAAGCAAGGGGTCAGAGCTCCTCACGAGCAAAGTCATCCCACTGTTCCTTGTCTGGACAGATGTCTCTTCCCTACTCCCGCAAAGGCCCCAGCAAACACAGAGGCCATCGTCTCATCCTGGGGGCCCAGAGCCAGGGCTGGGCCAGGCTGTCCAGAGTCACCCATGGGCACCCTGAAGCTCACAAACCACCTGAGGGGAGAAAGGACCGACGTGGAGAGAGAATTCCAGGGCTAGTGGGAGCCCCCGCCTGAGGCTCGGCGCTCACACGCGCGGGGAGCTTGCCAGCAGGAACGCAGGCGCTGACCTCAATCGCACAAGTGGAAAATCTGAGCCTGCCGCGCTGGAAGGGGCTGGGAGGAATCCTGCAATCCCCCCATCAGCTTTCTGGCACGCGTCTAGGAAGAGGGGGTGAGCTCATGGGCCACCAGATGCCGAACCGAAAAACCTCACCCCCAGCGACAGAAGGCACTGCCGGGCAGTCACGTACGGGAAGGGCTCTTGAGGCCTTGCGTGTTACAGAGTTTTAAGGAAGATTGTCAAGTGAAACGCCGAAGACAATTTCGGGGTGGGGGGACGACCCACCAAGCTAACGAAACCACCACGGTGGCTCCCTTCCCCGTGTTCACAGGCCCGAGGATTTCCTGCAGTGCACGGCAGGGGGGCGAAGGCAGTTACTCCTCATCCGACGTCGCAGACACCGTTCGTGTTTCCACATACATTTCAGAACGATCTCGAACCCTTCCCCTCTGAGCACTTTGAGGTGACTTACAACAGGCGGCGTGGAAACGGGAGAAGCTTCACCGGCAAAATCAAGCATGAGGGGCGGGCAGGGGGACGGGAGCAGGGCAGGGAGCCCCGCCTGAAGAGGCTGCCTCGGCTGGATGTAAATCGCAACATGGGGTTTCCTGACACGGAGACGGAGGGGAAATTCAACTCTGTCTGCGAAGAAATGTTTTCTTGGCTCTGAGCTCTGGGAAGAATGAGTCATGGAAGTTTGCTCCTGAGGGGTGTTTAAGAACCTAGGGTGTTCTTAATAGGGTTTTTATCATTAGGGCCACTCCTTACATGGAGTAAACGCCACAAGCGTGGAGCTTGGCGGTTCTGAAAGACAGGGAGGCAGGGCGAGCGGTGGTTATGAGCGGCTCTGGAGTGGCCCCGGGTCACAGCTCTGGCTCTGCCGCTTTTAGTAATACGACCTGGGGCGAGTTAGACTAATCTGGGCCTCAGTTTCTTCACCTACCTGATAGGGTGGTTGTAAGGCCAATTACGTGTTGTGCAGCGTCTGACGCGTAGTAGGCGCTATTATCAGCTGGTATTTTTTTTTTTTTATGCAATCTGTTAAGAGAAACAACCATAGGAAGAATCTTAAGCAGGGGTTGGCCAACTATGGCCGTTGAGCCAAATCCAACCTGCTGCCTGTTTGTGTAAATAAAGTTTTATTGAAACACGGCCATGCCCAGTGATTTATATGTCTCCGACTGTTTTCCCACTAGAAGGGCAGAGGGGAGTAGCTGCAACAGAGACTGCATGGCCCACAAGGCCAAAAAGACTGACTACCCACAGCCCTTTACAGAAAGGGTGCTGGCCCCTGGCTTAAAGGAATGAACAGATTGTGTGATGTCTAGGCACTGCTGTTCCGGGCCTGATCCCGCACCTCCTCCAGCCTCACTTGGGAGAAGTTTCTCGTTCTACAGTGCCTGTCTTGGAAGGACGTTCTGGAGAGAGGGCTACAGGATGGGAAGCACTCACAGCACCTCTTGGTAGGCTGACAAGTTGCTTCAGGGCCTCCTGGGCCATGGGAAAGTGGAGACGGTGCTGAGAGAACACGCCATCAGTATTCTGGGCTGCAGGGAGCCTAGCTTGCAATGCGATGCCCAGAGGCGACGCTTTTCTTTAGCACATACATTAATAAACACTGTAAGCCACCCCTCCGTTCCACTTCGCGAAACTCCCTCAGTCTGGAGTGCGAGGCAGTCCTGCTATGGACGGATGAGCAGGTGGCGTCAGAGTTTCTAAGGGATCAACAAGGTGGAGGCATGTCATGGTGCTTTGCTGCTTCCCAGAAATCCAAGAAGTAAACAGACTCAAGCCAAGGTCAAGTGTCACTGACTCAGGGAAACCCTGGGTCAATTTTCCAGGCAAAGGCCTGGTGTTAGCATGCCCCAGCAGGAGCCATGAAACCACGCCCAGGGTAACATGTTGGCAGTGGCATCTAGAGAGTCCAGTTTCCATCGTGGAAAAGGTATAGGGTATCTACAGGCCTTTCCATGAGCACGGCATTTAGTTTAACAGCCACCGATGGTATTTTCTGGACAACAGAGAGAGAAATAAAATATGCCAATTGAGAAGGGTTTAACTAACCAGAATTATCTTCAGTGTATTTCATACATCAGTGGCTTTTGTCAACATATCATAGATCCAGCCTTCAACTTTCCGCTCCTGTTGGTTGGGAATCAGATGCTTGGAGCTATTAGTACTTCTATGGTCGACACGGGTGTTCAGGGCCGCCGGGAAATCAGCTCAATTCCTTCCACCTGTGACTGACCACCGGCTCCACTTTACTAATGGCAAAAGGGGCTCACACTGGACACTGGCTTTGGCTGCCCTGGGCTTTTGGGCCCCAGGGAGAGACACTCGTGGTTAAGCAGGGCACAGCACCACCAGGAATGGTCTAGAAAGTTAACTCTGGCAGAGCCTGATTAAGGTTATCTGTACAATGTCCTATGCCAGGGCTCGGCAAACAAGTTATGGTCTCCCTAGTCAAATTGAGCCGTCTGTGTGTGTACATAAAGTTTTATTGGAACAGAGAGGCTATTTATGTATTGTCTATGACGGTTTTTGCATTACAAATGCAGAACTGAATAGCTGTAGTAGACCACATGGCCCACAAAGCCTAAAATATTTACTGTTCAGGCTTTTGCAGGGTTTCTGGACTCCTGCCTAGATGACGGGCCATCAGAGCATGGTTTGGACTGGACTAGGACACAAAAGAGGGGCAGGACTTTGCAGGCATTTGGAGACACTTTTTGAGACTAGGGGACCAATTAGGGTTTCCGGCTGGGGCAGCACAGCCAGTGATGGAGTTAATTGATAGGAGGGACAGACAGTGCGTGTTGGGGAAGGAGCAAGGGCTAAGAATAATTTTGTTTAAGACTCCTTTAAAGAGTCTCTGAAACCTCCAGTTTAGGTGTCTGGAAAGCGAAGAGGAAAACGCAGACTTGGAGCCCCCTCCGCTGTTCTCTCCCCGTATTCTGTGCCGTTAGCTACCGCAATTACCATATCCTGCTGCGGCCAGTTAGGGCAGAAAGCAGATCTTACTGACTTTTTGGTTATTATATACTCCCCTCTGCTCAAACCCCAGGACTCTAAAGGAACCTTGGCATAGGATAGGCAACTATCTACTGCGGGTAAAAAAGGAACAATTTGAGAGTCAGTTTCCAGCAAGGAAAGTGACTTTGGGGTTCAACTATGGCACCTACCCCCAAGGAGTTCCCAAACTAACATGGGCCACCAAACATACAGAGACTTAAAGATGACATCTAGTAACCAAGGCATAGAGTCTTGTAAGAGCCAAATGAGGGTGTGAAACCACTGCAGAGGGAGTCATTACAAGTTAAGGAAGGCTTCCTGGAGGAAATGGCACTTGGCCCCGGGGCTTTGAAGAATGGGTGGGAATCTGATTACCCAGAGAGGAAGCAGTCATCTCAATGATCTTCCAGGAAGAGAGGATGGGGACTCGCCCAGCTCTCTACCCATCCCCCGAAAAGAGAGCACACCAAACTCATGCCATCGAAAGACAACTGGAAGGTTCCCCACATAAATCTAATGTGCACCCAGGGCTGAGAACACTAGTTTACATGAGTTGAATTTTTTCAAACCAGTCTCTCAAGGGATGGGAGTCCTTGAAGACATACTCTGGGCACAATGAGAAGATCCTGGAATGGAGGAAACGTTCTTTTCTCATCGGGGACAGGTTTCTTTTTTGAGACAGAGTCTCATTCTGTTGCCCTAAGTAGAGTGCTGTGGCGTCAGCCTAGCTCACAGCAACCTCAAACTCCTGGGCTCAAGCGATCCTCCTGCCTCAGCCACCCAAATAGCTGGGACTACAGGCATACGACGACACCCGACTAATTTTTCTATTTTTCGCAGAAATGGGGTCTCACTCTTGCTCAGGCTGGTCTTCAACTCCTGAGCTCAAGCGATCCTCCTGCCTCGGCCTCCCAGAGTGCTAGGATTACAGGCAAGAGCCACTGTGCCCGGCCAGGGACAAGTTTTAATTCACGATGTAACTAAATGGAAGAGAAAAATGTAAATGTATAACAAGGAAGTCATGAAGTAGTGCTTCCTCAGGTGAGATTACAAGACCCTCTGGGGACAGAAGTGATCTTGAAGGAGGGGGGGAAACAAACGTTTGTTCCGAAGTCCTTTTAGAACAACAAAGATGCCTTGCCACGAGGCACTTTCAGGTGGAAGGGATGGACATCAAAGCGTCAGGTGTCCCGGACTGCTGAGCACTGTTTTAAACAGGTTGGCCCTGGAACTTCTGTGCAAGGCTGCTTTAGAGTATCTGCAATTTCTACTTTTCCCAACGTAACCCAGTTAAGAACTGGTTTTGAAGGCACCTGCTGTGCTTAACATTTCCAAATGAGAAAGCGTAACCCCAAGTGTCACCAGCAGGGCTCCTGGGAAGCACTCTCGGCTGGCAGGAGATGCTCCGAGCTCAGCAGGACAACCTTTAACCTGTTCTCCAGCACTCTCCTTCCCTCCCAATCACGCAAGTCCCAAACTCTAAAATTGGCAGTGAGTGTAACTTGAAAAAAAAAATCCGTTTTGGATCCAGTAAACTCCATCCCTAACGTTCTGTGGCTCTTATGAGATCAAATCTGAGGGTCTAAGAACAAAGTGAGAACATTCTCTTTCCAAATGAACAAGAACAGGGAATTGCACACTGCGCCCTTGTCAACTAAGCTGCTAAGAGATGTACAAAACAAATGTCAGCAAATGTCTCTCACTTCCTCAGAGACAAGATTCATGGAGAAAGCTGGGCCTTGAAACTTTAGAGTAGTTGAGTTGAACAAGGGACAGAAAGGTAAACTTCTAAAGCCAGGTGTTAGGTCCGTAAGTGCAGGAGATTCAAGTGATTTTACATCAACTAAGGGGCAGTTTGGTAAATGAATGGAACAGGCCGTAAAGGGGACCTCCCATGTGCCGGAGAACACGATGACTCAACCGACCCCAACCCTTACAGCGTAGCATTATGGCCTCCACTGACGGGCAAGGAGTGCAAGACTCAGCCAGGAACCAGGAGGGTCCCCAGGTGTGCCTGACCCTGCCCAAGAGCTGGCGCCCTGGGCTCCTTGGGACCCAACTGCCCAGCTGCCTTTGGTGACTTTTGCTTTCTCATCTACACAATGAAGATGGTGTCTAAGATCCCTCTCGGACAACTCTCTGCTCTTAAATGACTGTGTTCCACACTGGGATGGGCACTGCCTTCATTCACCTTGGTCCCTCTAGCAAGACCCGAGTACTGCGTGCTCAGACTGCTGAGTGCATGAATGACAGTCACCGCAAACGCAAACACGGTACCTGAAACAGAACATTAAGAAACTTACCTCAGAAAACAAACCAAAAAACACCCAAACATAAAATATTACATATTAAATCCATCCACACAACTGGCTCTCTCTCCTAATGTTAAGCAGCCCTAGAACGGCTGGAACCACAATACAGTCATTACACGTACAAAAAACAGTTGACCAAAAATGACACAGTCCTACAGGAGGAGAGGTAAGAAGTAGCCCCAAACCACAGAGCCACAATCTTTAAACAATCAGAATATCATGGCAAAATCCTTACTGAGTGCTTTAAAAATACTATGGGTTTCCCTATTTTTCCTTTTAAAAATAATTTTTAAAAATCTGAGACTAATAATATATAATCCTTCTTTAGTTTACTGCTAAGCTTTTAAAGACAGAAAATTATTTAAGAAACCAAACATAACAACTTAGTGTGGTATAGGTGCATTTCAAGAATAAGAGTTGCCAATAAAAAATAAAAAATGTTTTTCTTTGTTTTTCCCAGAGTGGTAGGTAGTGCTGCAATTTAGAGGGTTCTTGGAACACTAGCGGAGAAGCGGTCTGCGGTGTTCCAAACCAGACGTGGCATCAGGGAAACAACCACTCAAGCACACAAGTGGCATTTTGTGATCAAATTTATTTTTTGTTTAAATTTCATTTACTTTGTTTTACTGTAATTTACACAAGAGACTGCCAAGTAAACTAGGTATTTTACATTCACCACACATTCCCTCAAATCTCCACAGTTGTTAGAAAAACATTAAAATCCATGTGCTGGGCTCTCATTTCCATGTGTGCCCAAGCTCCCAACAATACTACAGATGCCAGTGAGAGTTAAGTTCATTAAAAAGAGAGGGCTAGACTCTTTATTTCACAAAGTTAGCAATAATCTTCCTCGCACCAAACACTTTGCAGACAATGATTATGCTCTAGCAAAACCTATCTTACAACAGTGCCCAGAGAGTAAACATCAGTCTTTATCCTGAGTACACAGAGGATGTACAAAATGTGGGATTTGCTGCTGAGGATAACAGGGTACCGCAAGGCAGCAGTGATCCCACACATCCTTCCTTGTCTGATTCGCTGCAATCGCTCCAGTGGGGACGTGGGACATGGGGGAAAACGAGGGGCAGGGAGGGCAGGACTGTCAGCAAATCAGATCACTAATGTGATTTGACTGCAGGGGTTGGCGTGTTTCAGGAGGGGCGGGAGGTTGAAAAAGACAGTTTGTGACCTGAACGCTTCAACGAGATTATTCTATTCAAGCTTCCAGGACTGACAGGAGAAAAACTGGATTCGGACAGAGAAAGCTTATAAAAATCTTACCTAGCTATTGTTCTTTAAAAAAAAGAAAAAAGGTGGCAGCGGCTTCTAACCAGCATCCTCATGATGCCCACTGAGAAGTCAGGATACGTTCTGATGACACCCTACTCAGGAGCGTGTCCCAGAGTCAGGTCCGCTGGGCCCCTTGGCAGGGCCCCCTATCGTGCGCAGGCAAGACGCACGCTGCGTCTCAAACTTCTATCTCAAAGGCAGCATCTCCTCCTTGAAGCGTATTTCAACATGAAAAGAGCAAAATGTCATCACTATACACAGTGTATCGTGTGAGCTGTGAGGAACCTGAACCGTTTGCATAGTTTCCAAACTGTTAATCCAGAAAAATCATTTCCAAAACAAGACTCCATGGAAGTGCCATACTTTCAATTTTTCTACATAGCCTACAATATTATTAAGATTAATTTCTTCATCAATTTGTCTAACAGGAGCCTGAAAATTGTCTAGTGTTTACTATAAATCACAAACCGTCATCTCCATTTTTGCTAGGTTTGATATAGAAAAATATTTGAAATTTAAAATACAAAAATCCAATAAAAACCAGAAACTTTTTTTTTTAAAAGGATTTTTCCCTCAGGGCAAATAAGTAAAAACTGGCCTGTAACTTTACTCCTTACTTAACAGATATTGTGAAATTTGGCTACAAGATAATAACCGTCCAGAAATAAATAGCTATAAATACATTCTGAGTTTACATTCCAAATTCACTGGAATACTAAAAAATTTTGAAGAAATTTTTCTGTGGGAGTCTGCTGCTTATGGGACTAAAATAAAAATGTATAAGAGACTGATTTAAAAGAACAGAAAAATAACAAAAGGCTATATATATTGGTCCACAGTTTGACATTTATGAAACATACCAGCTAGTATTACGATGCAGTCAAATTTGTCCATTAATGGTATTACTCTGATACTTATTAAAATCTGTTCCAGGTATATATATTGAAAATATTTTCTTTTGCATTCTTGCTGAAGATAGGTACAGTACTTTGGAGAAATTGTACTAATCCCTTCAGTATGTTTGTATGTACATATATACACAAACGTGTATCTGGATCTGTAGCTCTACATGCGTTTTATATACAGCTACAGACGTACACACATGTACACACACGTGGCTGGGAACCTGTGCATGTGTGTATATCATCGCAAGCAAACGCTGGGAAACTTCAACACTGTAAGAGACTGGTCAGATTCTTCTTCACTCATCACTGGCTGCACTTGTTCCCCTCACTTGACCTTGATTACGTAACTGTAAGAAAAGTGAAAAGTGCAAAATGTGTTAAAATACAGGAAGACACAGAAAAGGTGAGACAGCAGCCTGTCACACACATTCTCCACAAAAAATTCTCAACGTAGCAGAACTGTTGGCATAAAATATACCCCAACCACTGCATCTTTAAAAATTTAATCTATTTAAAGAGATTTTAGTCTAATAATGGTGTCACATTTTGTTTCATCAGAGGGAAAAATAAATTAGAAGCAGACTCACAAAATAAATCGTAGAAACTTAAGAGAACTTAACAAAAGTAAAAATAAAAAAAAAAATTTTAATGAACATTGAATTTAAACGAAGAGCTTTGGGGGAATCTTGGAAGAGTTACTTCATTCTTATTTCATACAACTACTTTTTGATCACAACAGAACACTTTCTACCCTTTCGTGTTCGATAATTAAAGAGCAGGGAGCTCATGTAAGGGGGCAGCAAAGAACCACAGCGGAGGGACAGGAGTGGTACGTCTCGTTCTTTTCCTCGACAAACACTGCAGCTCCATATTAACAAATGGCGACAGTGCACTGTTGATATTTGTTTACTCATACTGGTTTCAGTATTTGGGGTAGATTCTGATGCTCTCCTCCCCAACTCCTGGAAAATCTGTTATGTGGGCACATAAATTTGTCTTAGAGAAGTAAGACCACTGAAATGTTTTATACCGTCAATTAAAACCACAGTGAATTTACACAGAGTAAAGCTAACTATAAAGATAATTGAAGATTAAACATGAAGGAAGACTTTCTGGTGCACAGAAAAAATTTCAACTAAAATGAATTATTGAGGTTGGTCCTTATGGTATGGAATGAAGAATCTTTGTTTGATTTAAAATGCTTTTACATATTTCCTTACTAACCACAAATGGTTCTACTGAGAAACAGGTCAATTACCTGGCTATCAAAAAATCAGCCAGCTTCTAGGACAATGCTATGTGATGAACAGGCACATTTAACAACTGGGCTCTAACCCGTAACACTAACAACTGGCCTGGGATTACTAAATTGAACCTGTTCCACAGATAAAATTCTTAAAAGAATAACTCAAGTGGTTCAGTGTCAATTTCTAAAATATTTATCTTTTAAATCCTAAAAATAAAACCACATTTAACAGTTAGAGCCTCTGCTTAGAAAGTTAACTTAGAAAGTTACCCATCACCGAAAAGGTATAGGTTTTTAAAAGTCTTTTTACCCAGGTCTTCACTTACACAGTTTCATATTGTCTCTGACCCTACAGGGGACTCATCTAGACATCAGCAGCCGACGTGCCTCGAACGGAACCCTTCTTACGCATCTAAATGTAAAATAAAATTGTGAGCTGCTGAAATCAGACTCTAAATAAGGGGTTAGTAAGCAAGGGGAGAAAAAAGATCTAGAAGAGATTATGAAGTGATGGCTGCCTGTTTATAACCATTATCTACATTAAGAAAGAAGTTCTGAAGCCCCTCTAGTAATCTTGGTTTAAAGACAATCTTGCAAAAAGCTATTTTTGCACAAGCACAAAAAATGTATACGTATTCTTGAATGTAGAAAAGCTCGCAGACTGAAAATACTTAATTGTCGAAGATAGCCAATGGGTAAATAAACTGTTTGCCAATACAACGTGAAAAAATGCCACAATGGTCTGGTCTTTATTTTCATAGTCCATAGGCCAGACAGAAAGCCATGACGGTGTGGCCGCCTCTGGCTACTTCTGAGACCAGAGTTGCTGAGTGGAGTTCTTTGAAGGAAGTTTACTGAACAGAGTAAGAACGAAAGGAAGAGCGAGTAAGCACAGAAATAACCTATGGCAAACAATGCAGGACATACGGATGCACCGGAAAGGACAGGCATTCACATTAACAGCCCATGGACCGAAAAAACTCAACGAGAAAAATAAAAAAATAAATGCACAGAAAACAAACAAATGCAATAAATACATTTCCAAAACTCAACACATACTCTCACCCTCCACCCCTAGAAGTGCCAGTTGAGAACAAACAGGTATAAGGTTTACCCAAAGTACTCCTTCAGCTGCCAAACCTAACTCCAAGAGTTCCCTGCAGGATTACAGGCAGGGGCATTCCTCTCGTGCCTAACCTCACAAGATACTAATTCTTCTCTCTAGGGCCAAAACGCATTTGAAAGAAATCCAATTCTTAAAATATTTGCAAATTAAGAGCATTACAATGTATCAAATTCTATCAGCAGGTGTCAGGACCTCAAGAAAAGCGGAAATTCCTGAGTGGTGAAGAGGACTGTCAAACGTGAAGCCTCCTCAGGAGGCGGGTGCTTTCCGGGTGGGGGTTCTGGGCCTGCAGGCGCAGCGCTGCCCAGATGCAGCTGTCAGGACTCAGGGCAGCAGCACTGCCACGGGGAATGAAGCACACCCCAATGACCTACAGTAAAAAGGACTTAGATTAAGATGATCAGCTCTTAGTGCTGCAACCTGTCTTAAAATGTTTTTGAAATATTTAACCAAGAAACCGCTATGACCCTCCACCTTGAACCAGTGACAGATTTCTGCCAACTTCGTGCCATGTGGGGATAAGAATGATGATACTGTCTAATCAATGGGGCTTCTATGTAATTACCTGTCTATCTTACACCTTCCTGGGTGCAATTCCCCACTCTCAAATGACTGACATGCATGGAGAAGAGGCTGAGCCTGCAGACCCACTGCCGTAGACGGGTGCGAGTCACCAGCTCCACAACAAAGGGTCTCATCCTGTTGACACTGGGACCACTCTGTGTTCAGGTACCACGAGGCTGAGAACTTGCAAGGGAAGCAAGAGCACTCCCCTGGAAGAAGAGGTCTCAGTCAAGTTCTGTGCAAGGGCCCAAGCCAGGGAGGGCTTCATTCATCACCCAGTCCATGGTATCGGCTCTTCCTTGCGTGATGTCACTTTCTCAGCACAAAAATTAAACTGAGAGAAAGGCTCTTTCCCAAGAGTTTCAAACAACAAAAATAAATGTTTTCTCTTGGTGTTGGTAAATCCTTGTTGGAAATGCCAGCGCTGTATCATGAACTTAGTGTGAATGAGTGTAATCATGTTGCTTCTTTTCCAATTCAGTGGACACCAGCTGCTCGGAGGCGCCAGAAGCAGAGCTAGCAGGTATCTCTAGAGCCTGGAGCCACTGGGGGGAGCGAAACCAGGCAAGGTAAGGGAAAAGGGACTAAAACCAAGTAAGGTGGAGTGGGGGTGCGGATGGGGGTGCTTGTTAGAGTCAGAAAAGGACACCTGACTCTTGAGAAAGAAAAAACAGAAGGGAGAGAGGCATGAAAAGTAGGAAGTGCAAATGACCTACTCTCGCCTGTTTAAATATTTTGGCTGTGGCCAGGCTAAAAAATAAGGGGGTGAGGAAGCACCTTCCACCTTGCTATTTTATATTTTACCACCCTACTCCCAATTTCCAGAACTCAGAGTCTTGCTATCAGTATGAGAAACTGGGGCCAAAGAGGCTTCCATTGGCTAATCTAGAAACCAAATCCCAATTTATAATGTCTCTATGGGAAAATATGTTCCAAATTTCAAACAATCAACTTAATTTCTGGAACAAAATCCATTCATAAGTTGGAGTCTGTCTATAGTTTACTTTCTGTATAAGATAAGGTTAAAACATTTTATTGCCTTATAAAGAAAATATGTCCTAGTCCGCTCAGAAGGTTTGTATAAAGCTAATTAGAAGCAGATCTGCTGTAATCACCAAAAGTAAGCAATTTTAAACACAGATTCAAACGATGCTGTGTGCCAAAGAAACAGATTTCCTTCTGTGCCAAAGAACCTGATTTGCTGCCATTCTCCTGTGATTAAATGGAGTTCCTGCCTCACATACAGGCCTTTGTCAAATAATCACACCTGCAGGGCTTCCAAAACTGGGCCTGCTGGCAGGGCTCGAGATGACCGCATGGAAACCACCAGCAGGCCCTGGACATTCCTTGGGTTCGTTTCCCCTGTGGGGCCTTACTGCCAACTGAAGACATGCGTGGCCCAGGCAAAAACAAAACCAGATACATGTAAGAAGAAGCCAAAGAAGAATCCGTCCCTGGGAGAGAGGAGACGCCCACCGGCTGCAAGGCCTGTTCACCGGTGGCGGGGAAGAGCTGGGGTGGCCTTTAACACTGAAACATGACATGCTGACCTCCTGACTCTGCCTAAAGCTTGTGAAGAAACAAGGATCCACTGCTAGCTGGGGAAGGGAAGGAGGCATCTGTGGAATCTGTGACAATACCACTAGCCTTACCTTTTCTACGGAAGAGGGAGTTAGGACTTACTGTGCTAACATCTGTAACTTGCTGTGACACAAACTGAGCCCAAAGGCAACTTGCTCTACTGTGAGCCAGGTACCAGCACAGAGAACTAATGCATGAGAAGGAATACAAAACCACCGGATATTTTACAGGCAAAAAATTCTAGATCAAGGAAGCTCTAGTCTGCCTCCATGAAAGAGGCTCAACCAAAGAGAAATAACATGCGAAGGAATACCAGCGTTTAAGAAACTCCATTTTGAGGGGGAATAAACAGATTAAGGCAAAACTTTTAATAACACTCTTCCTAATTTTAACTCTACGCTTACTAAGCATGTACACAGTTTAAGAAAAGGGGAAATTAGAGAACTATAGTAAAGCAGAAAGTCTTACTGTTTCTAATTCTTTCTGAGTCTCATCTTCCATCCTCCTAATGTCTTCCATCGTCAGATCGATCCACTTGTCAATCCAACAAAAAAGCTGGCGATGAAAGTTTGTAAATATCCTCTTTTCCTGCTGTTAAAACAAACGAAAAAAAGCAGTTTAAGATGGCAAAAACCTAAGATTAATGACACATTAACTTCACATGTCCCGATTAACCTATGAGATTTACATGTGCTTAGTTTAAAAAGACCACTACATAGCGAAAATCTTAATTCCATCCTATTATAATTTTGTACAGCAAAATAAAAAGAAAAGTTTCCCTGTGAAATGGAAAATAATCTCCCCTGGCAAAGGTGTCATGATCTAGTAGAAACTGAAAAAAAAAAAAAACGTGGGGTGTGTGATCTGATCCAACATAAAACTGGCTGGGTCAGATTTATTTTTACCTTTCCCTAAATGTCAATGAACAAAGGTTAACTAGATTTCTTCTGCTACAAAACTATACATTGTCATTCTTAACCTCCCTGAAATTCAAAGGAACACTGTGAAGTACTGAAAGAAGAGAGTCCTGGGTTCTTTGGTATTAAGAAGTTTTATTAAGAATCATTACATACTCTCCATTAGCTTTTCTACACTGCATGTTACTGCTATAATATATATAAAACCACCTGTGCAATTAGTGGTTTTAACTGCTGAATTATTTAAGTTTTACTCAACTTTCCCAAGAGAGAAAAGTGCACGTTAACAGTAAGTACTTGTGGACAATCTTCAACTTTCTAATTTTTTTCCATGAGCAGAAGGGACCTGCATCAATTACACATGTGACTTCTAGTTATTAAAACTGTATTGTTAATCTGTTATTATGATCCAAGAGGAAGGAAGGAAGCCAATATTTACAGAGTGCCTACTGTGGGCCAACTGCAAGCAGGCCCATGAATCATCAAAGTTTCAAGCACTTTAAGATCCTTTTCTCTTAAAATGTTACAGCAGCTCCGGTTTAAAAGTAGAAAGGTTACGGTGAAACAGATAGAACCAGTTGTGGGAATCTGAGGTATGATGGGGGTTCTTTATAATAATAATGGAATAAATATTCGCACTACAGGAAAATACCGAGGAAACTTTCCACATTCCCTGTGTATTAATAACCATCTGTATTTTTATAACTGCAATTCTCCCCCTTCCTAGATCTAACTGCCTGCGTTACTTTCACTTTAATAAAGATCATGTAAGAAAGAAGCAATTAGAATTTGGATCCTCAGATTGTGTCACCTCGGTTCAGAGTGTACCTATTCTCGGTGAGGACCTCTGAAGAAGACATTTCCTATGAAAGCACAAGGTGTATGTATCATGAGAGACATTGGGGGTGGAGGTGTCCAGCTGAGCTGGGGCGGAGGAGCCCCTCAGCAGGCTGGGCCTGCTCTCCCCTTAAAGCCAGGGCCAGAATGCCAGGTCCCCTTGGGGACATGCTGTACGTGAAAGGGCTCTCTATAGAAGTGCTGGGCAAACCACAAGGAAAGCACTTTGAACAAAAAAGTGCTGTGCTCTTTTCCAAAGAAAGCCCTTTAAAACATCTGGTGGCATCTGTCCTTGCTGTTTCTAGGGATAAAAAGAAGGGCAGAAATGAATTATGCAGGGACAATAATTTGCATGTCATAAAGGAGAAAAAAAAAAAAATCCCACTAACAGCTAGCGCAAATGTTACCCGAAGTTTAAGCCACACACTGTGAACAGATTTTACCTTCTGAATGAAGTTTTCTACTTTGCTCTGCAGTCCCCACCACTTGAATTTGATGGTCACCAGCTTATAGGCACACATCTGAGGACAGTCGGGGCTGTTTGCTAGCTCCTTCTAGACGAGAAAAATTGAAAAGGAGAAATCATGATTTAAATATTTATGTTTTGATTAAAATCGACTGTTGTATAACGACACCACGGACATACATGAAAAAATTACAATCTCATGTGTTTAATTCAGATACCTGAAAATTCAAAATCATTTTAGCAAAAACATTCCCCTGCTGCGAACTCTTCCACAGACCCAGTTACTTCCTAGCTCTACAGTTTCATAGGCGCATTGCTCTGCCTCAAATTACACTATTCAGATTTCACATGAAATACCAAATTCTATTCGCATCCTATCAATAGTCAGACTTTAATACGTAAGGGTTCTCATAATGCCATTATCACACTCCCACCGTGGATGTGGCGAGGCACAATAATAAATGATGAGAAAGTTCAGTCTTCTTATGTATCATCGAATATTGCCAGTGGAGTAGCAATGTTTATTAACTGAGGCGTTCTCAACAGAAGCGGGTGTGAAAAGTGAAGCAACAGCTGAAATGATGTGTAATTTTGAGTATTCACAGGCAAATCCTATACATGTGGACTTTAAATTCCACATATGATTACACCTCAGTTTAAATGGTGTAGTCAGGAATCAAATCAAGACTTGTTCTGGTAAACAAGGGAAAATAAAATATTTTTTTAAAAAGCCAAGCGACAGAGGTGGAGAGACTATCTGGATTAAGAGAGACTAAAGAGATTAAAATATATCTGCAATTTGCTTTCAAAAGAAGACATAAAAAAGAAGCAATTAGAATTCAGATCCCCAGATTATGTCACGTAGGTTCAGAGTGTAAAATACCACTCTGAAATTTTAGGTTTAGACAAAAAATTTAAAACTATATCTTGTGTGAAAAGGAGGGGAGAGAGAGAGAAGAGGGAGGGGAAAGCAAATGTGGCGAAGTGTTAACAACTACTGTAGGTGGTCGTGTTTACCGTTCTAGTCTTTCAGGTCTTTGGTTGGTTCTGAAAATTTTCATTGTAAACACTAGAGTGAGGGTTGTGACCGGTGGCATCACTGCCGATTTCTGCGAACCCTGTCAAGGTAGGCTCTGCTGTGGTGAGTTCAATACATTAGCATGTTTCTTCTCAGGAAGGCATGAGTGGGGGTCGACCAGGAAGCTGCAGCACACATCAGTGTGTTCACCATGGGCCCACTTAGCGTACAGGTCCACTTCCAAGGTGATGTGTGCAGGAGCTCAGAACACTCCAGAGCTGACCCCGCAGAGCCTGGGATGGGCTCACGGCAGGGAGCAAGCACAGGCACGGAACTGCCCTCAGGAGCTCACAGTCTGGTGCAGAAGGCCCATAGGAAAGCAGAGGCAGACCGCAGGTATGCTCTGGGGAAAAGCTCTGTAAGCTCTAAGCCCTAGTGCTGGGATGCTTGTAGATGATTTTTTTTTAAAAAGGCTACATCATCTTAGAACTGCTGTGAGGACAAAGTAAGGCAGTGTATGTTCCATGCTTAGCAGGTGGGACTCGAGGGCTTAATACCTACTAGTTTCCTTTCTCCCTTATTCTTTAATGAGAGTCGTATTTACCACTCCGAATCTGCAAGGCGATTTTAAACAAATTTCCTCGTATGAGTAGGAAGTCATGTGCAACACTACGGGGACCCCTTTTACAAGAACTGAATCACTGGGTCAAAGACCAAAGCAGCCTTTCGCAGGGACTCGTCCTTCCTCACCACTGTCCTCAGCTTCCCATGGCGCTCAGACATCACAATAGCAGCACTGGTCACACTGTGCACCACCCTGCTTCCTGCCGGCTTCAACTCATGTGCACATTCCACTTTCCATAAGCTGTGTGCGAGCAAAGGTTCCTTCCATTCAGCCGCATAAACGCAAAAAATGTTGAATTTCTAGGTCCTACTCTAAAACTTCAAGATCATTCTTCATTTATGCAACAGCAGCACGAGACCACATTTTTTTCTAAATTGTCTGCGGTCCCAGTCTCAAGTTAATTCCACGGATATGCTGTATGAAGAAATTCTATCTTAGTATTATTAATGGGACTGAAAGCTCTGTAGCATATATATGACTGATCAACTCTTCTTAGGACATCTACTCTGTAACAACATTTCATCTTCTGAATAATGACCTCATACATGGGTTAAATCAAGGAGGTAACACCAGCAAGCATTTAAACAAAAATACTACAGCCAACTGTCCTTTTGCAGGTGAATTTTATGTTAACAGAAGAACCTGGCTAGTTTAGCTCTATTTTTCCATGATTTTCCTCCCATAAAACAGAGTACCAACATGAAAAGTCAGCATGTATGTGTCTGTATACATGAACACATATGCACACCCTACCACACACTTTATGAATAAGTTTAATTAAGTATTAAGTGCGCACCATTTATACTTTATGCTAGTTGTTGTCAGCGGACATAAAAATGGCTGGTAGAGAACAGTGTAATCATGTGTATTATGCTGCCCTCGGTGCCAGTATCTCTTCCGGGAGATACCCTCCTGCTGTGATGCTGTGGCCCTGGACTAAAATCACATAACTGCACATCACCACCACCTCCTTGCCCTACAGGCCCCTGGCATTTAAGCTGGGCTCCTGTATGCAGAAGCAGTCAACCAGCCTTCCACGAGACACAGCTAGCTCTGAGTGCCCAGCTTTACTGAAAAGACAAGGGTGGTCTTTCAGAGATCATTTTCTCAATAAGCAATGAGCCAATGCTGAGGCACTTTCTAATCCAACGAGTGTCACTGAAAACCGTCATACGCAACACTGTTTGGGTATATGTAGAATACGGCACTTAAATTGTAAGATACACCTGCTGAACAGTATCACTAAACTAGGGATGAGGGGACTTGGTTGTAGTTCCCCATTATGCAAGGTAACTTCCTGTGTAACATGGGCAGGATCCTTAACCTCTCTGGGCCTCACTTCTCTATCTGTAGTAGGAAAGGCTAGATAGACTCTATCAGAGCTCTCTTTCCTCCATTGAGTGAACCTAAAAACAAGGGCAAGTGATCTTAGCTCCTGTGAGAGCCAGGGCTGGCCCAGGCCTGCAAGTGGTAAACACAACATGTCCTTGACATCAAATGGCTTGTCCTAAAACTTCCTATAATTTTGCGTTTTATTCTGTAATATGCCTGGGCTTAACAAAATGTCCCCTGCCCACACACCCAGGCTGAATTTCTTCTATGGCTGAGTATCCCCCGCAAACTACTGATTAACCCTAAGATACCTTCCAGATTAAACATTCAAAGATCTTATTAATTATGAGCTGCTGATAGCTTCATTCTACAGCTCCAAATCACCAGACACCTTGTTCTAAACGAGGGTGTACCTAGTGGAACAATGACTTTTCAAAATTCTCCAAAAATTTTATAAAAACAGCAGGATGAAGCATGGTTCTAATTAAAGGAATAAGCTAAATACAAACATGCCTATACCAAACTTGGCCTCCAAGAACAGAGCACACACATGTGATTTCAACAATTACCCAAGTTTGTTTCTCACATTCTTTTTAGTGACTCTGGCAAGCTGCTCAAATCAATTAATACTGGTAATTTATAAAGTAACATTGGCCTATAAAATTTATTTTAAACTGTAAGTCATGGAATAAAAAAGAACCAGTTCTCTAAGCTATCTTTCCAGATCTAAAATGTATATTCAATCTCAATTTGCTTTTTGTTTTCCATCTAATTTACAAGTAATTTATTTTTAAAAAAACCTTTCAGGGAAGAACATGTAAACCACCTAAAAAATAAGTAAACAAACAGCCTGCTGCCTAGAAACATAAAAATTCCCTGGAGAAAGTTGAGAACTTATAAGCTATATGTTATTTTTTCTTTAATTATTATTATTAATATACACATGACATTTAAGGTCTCATTCAATTCTAAAAATGACTCATGGTAGTCATCTTAATTTGAGCCATGGTCTTAAAACTAGTGAGCAAATTAAGAATATGGCTTTAAAATTCTCCATACTTACTGATGAAACAGAAAATAGTGAAAAGGCCTAAATGCAACTGAGTGAAAACCTAAACCAACAATTTTGATACCATCTTTCTGCGGTGAAATCTGACACACTGTAATAAAAAGTGTTAAAACTGTTCTTATCCTACCCTGGTAATTCCACTTACAGAAATGTATCCTATTTAACAGGTAAGGAAATAACAACACCAAAGATTTATTTGTAACAGCAAAAGCCTGGACTTGCTAATTACTAACTTCACTCCCACTAAAGGAGAGTGGTGAAATACTTCACAGGCCTTGCAAACAATGGGCTATTATGCATATGGCCATGAAAAACCATCTTTTTAAAGAATGGTTAACGATGTGGAGGAAAAAGAGTAATTATTAAAACAAAAATAAATAAACAGCTATCTATGCATGGCATAAACGTTTCTAACAAAGTAATCTTACATGAATCAGGAAACACACCAAACAGTAGTAATTAAATGGTGGGACTACAACCATTTTATTATTATTTTTTGCACAATTCTTTACTTCCAAAATTCACATATCTTATAATCAGAGAAAAACTAAAAAAAAAATTTACCTAAAAATATTTACTCTAAAAGTTTTTGCCCTCTGCTGAGTATTTTAGGACAAAGATTTACTTTGCCCTAAATTATCTGAATACTCTTTCAGATCTTTATTCTCCTTTGACTATAAACAATCTAAATGTTTTTCTGCTTTTCTTTTTGATGTTTAATAAATCAAATTTAAACAAAGCTAAACCAAATCAAGCTAAAAGCTGAATATATTACTTTAGTCCAGCCCATATTTAATTTTTCTTAAAAGCAATCACAAAGTATACATGCACAGTAAAATACGATCAACTCTTTAGGAGTATTAGAAACATTCTCATGAAGAAATGTGTATCCTTCAAAATGGGAAAAATCTCAACGGGAAAAACATTTGAGACACCATACTCAGAGCACTGTTCCAGGATCCACAGGACCCAAAGAAGTTCCGGCTCTGCCCAGGAGGCTCACAGCCTGGGGTGAGGCAAAGCTTCCCATGTGGCCTTAAAGAATAAAAATGTTTTCTGATTCTTTCCTGTTCATTGGTTAAAAAACAACCCCAAAGCAAATAAACCAAAACCTGTATTAAGATATTGAACACATAACTCCAACCCAACTCAAACATAACACATCCTCACCTAAGGCAAAACAGTTAAGATTAACTCTTTCCTAATCTAAGAAAGAGTTTTATACAGATTAAAGTATGAAAATTTAAAAGGACAATTTTAAAAAGAAAGTAAAGCCTGATTGGTTAAAATAAGAACCATCAGAAGTTCTATAAGATGAATGTCACGGCCTAAAGAACCCCAGATTATGACTCATCTCTATGTAATTTAAATTTCATCTGTAATACAGCAAGCACCAGTTGGTTGTGAAATGTTTCCAAAGTTGTATTTAAATACTTTGTATACTCACTGAATTCCTTACATTTCATGTTTCTAACTATAAATGAAACTCCCAAACTCAAATCATGTTTTTAATTTAAGAACACGTATTAGGTTACTCTAAGGTATGTGGTCGAGGCCTAAAGGGGAGTAATGTATACTAGAGCCGCACAACATAACTAAACAAAACGTAGTGTGTTTAACTGGAAGGGTGAGCAATCAGTCCATGATAACCACAGGAACAAGTTTCTTGAATCTGTGACAAACAAATATATACAAACGGTAAAAGAGAATTGAAAATTAAAAAAAGAAAGAATCCAAAGGCACTCCGGAAACTTAAAACGCAGTCTTCCCATGGTTTCATGAGACATGTCAACTTTACACACGCCTTTTCCTATTTAAAAATGTGCTGGGATGAAGACGGAACAGGTATATGCTGCACTAATACTCTGCAAAGACACAGCAGTTTCTGTGAGGCTCTCACACACTCTTCATATTTTAATTTTTCAGTGTTAGGCAATTTGAATGCTCAATTTCATCTGTTGATTTTGTGATGTAAGCTTCCAATCCGGATTTCACTAAGAAAGTTAAAAATAAACGCGCTGCTGGGGCTGCTGCCAGTATGTGTGTATCAGTAAATATCAACACGCGCTTACAGAATGTATGTGAAGTGAGCTTACTGGAATTTCAAGGGGAGCCCCATTCCCTAACTCACAGCCATTCTCTCTCTACTTTAGGTAGCCATTTATTTTAGTAGCCATTTGGACAGACCTACATTGGCCATTTTATTTCTGTAACTACATGGCAAGTCCAACATTTAACCGATTCTTATTTGGTTTAATATAACTAACTTGAATCCAGCAAATACTTACTAAACGCCTACTCTGAGCAAACCTTCACACTCGGTATTGCCACATATTGAAGGTAAGTCAGGCAGAATGAGAAGAAGTGGTTTGAGACAAGAAGGTCTACCATTTTTCCTCCTTTGCTGGCAAAGTAATAATCTTCTCTCTCCTTCTCCTCAAACCACTTATTCTAGTTCTTCTGCTGCGGCCTCGAGGATGAGTGCCAAGCTTGTGGTAACAGCATCTATGGTTTAAAATTCAGTGTGAGTGATGGGAGATGGAAGGAACACATAAACCGCTACCCTGACCCAAGACACGCTAAGTGCCACAAGAAGGTCATTGACAAGACTCTAGTAGGGTTCAGAGGTGGAGGAGTCCCATCTGGTTGGGCAAATGGGAAATGTTAAACGGGAGAAGGAAGTGAGATAAAGTTCACAAGATTAAACTAATTGTAGGTTAAACTAATTTCACGAAAATAGGCAAAATGAAATTCAGACAGGAAAGCTTACTGCCTGTGAAAAAATAGTCACATCTTCCATGTTCTTCAGAACTTAATTTTTGTGTGGCTCACACCCATTTTACTAAACAGGACTATGGTAGGTGCTTCATGCTTGTGTCCAACTGCTTGAGGAGCAACACCACATACAAGTGTAACCCAAAGTTCACCTTCAAATAAAACTCATGAAGCAAACTTTATGTTCCTTGAAGTGTCCGGAAGAAATTCTGCAAGAAGCCCACAGTGCCAAATCACTTCCTGAACCTGAGTAAGACACTCATTGGTCCATGCCCGAATCCTTCAGCTCTGCCTGAGAACAGGAGCATTCAATAGCCCGGATAAGGCTAGAACTTATCAGGTCTCGTTCATGGGCCACTTAGATTCTTGAACATGCGGAATGGCTTTTTTTGGTATCCTCTGTAGCAGTCAGTATAATTAGTACATACTATACGCTAAACATGTGTTTTAAAAATTGAATTAAAAACCTAGTCCCCAAATTAGGTACTCAAAAAAAAAAAAAAAATCAACCGTGTTTGAGGATCTGCTTTATTATACATAACCCAAAATGTGGTCTAACTAGACACTACTTATTAAGCCTTTTTATGCCACACACTACGGGGCTTCAAACATATTTTGAAGCATATTTTCAAATGCCTTCATATTTTTCCTGGGCCTCACAGACATGTCTAGACTAAGAAACGAGAGAGCACCCTCGGTCTTCCTACTAGGGCAGCTACCAAGTAAAGAACACTGCTCATCCGCCACGTCAGTTTCCGGGTGGCTTTCCTGCCAGTCTCTACCTCAAAGGAGACTTCCACACCTGGGTTTCAACTTCTGCCTCATCACCCACTTCCATTCTTCCTATCCCCAGCCAAAAGAATCTTGTAATTTCGTAATCTTAGGCCAGTAACAGCAAGGATACCACCATCTTTTCACAGATGTGGGGCAGAAAGAGAAAGGAATCTTGGTGGTGTGGCGGTAAACAAATTAAAACTCTGTAAGCCACAAAAATGGCTGCCCCCACTGGCTTGGAGGATCCAGAATGGCCTCTGTAGTTATTCCAGAATGAATCTAAAGCCTCACTGAGCAAGCAAACAGTATGACAAACTGAAAGCTCAGCTCCAACTGCTGGAGCATTTGCTCAGACTAGTTTATCAACACAGAAGACAAATGGGACACGACTTTGTAATTAGAAAGAGAACATATAGAAGGATAATATAAAAACCACCATAATTTCTGGATCAACTTCTTTATTTGATTTGACCCCCTTATATACTCCAACATTCAGAGCACTGGCTGAGACTTCTGAGACATGTCAAACCCTGTAAGGGACAGATGCTTTGGCAAAGCCTCCTACAAAGACCTTTAGAGGCATAATTATTAACTATCATATATTTGTAGACACAGAAGCTTAAGTCTTCATGAGGTATCTGCTTTAAATGAAGAAATAAGGCCTTGCCCTAGCGTAAAAATGACACCATAATCTTGAGAGGTAGTGTTTCAACTTGTTAAAATGACAATTCCTCACCTAGATCAGAGAAGGCAAACTGGAAAGCTAAAAGAAATCCACATGTAAAATGTTTTTGATAAAACATCAGAATAGGTAGACATGTCATTGTCACCCCACACAACACCCTCCAAACAAAAAGCAAATGAAAACATGTACAGATGCACACACACATACATACACACACACACACACACACACACACACACACTGTGCTATAGAGAAGTAAGACACTGACATCCATCAGAAATGCACGATTCTGCCTTAAAGCAAAAATCTTAATCAGGTTATAAATCGCTCTCCTATTACTATGCACATAGTCACTTAATCAAGTGTTGAACCCCAAGTAACAAAATATAATTCATGTGCTCAGATTTAAAAAATTCTTTCTTCAGAGGGAAAATGAATATACAACTAAGGCCTGCATCTCTGGGTTTGTAGTTTTTTAAAAATAAAAGATATGTATCATACCCTAGGCTTAAAAAAAGTCTCTATTCTTAACAAATGTGGAAAATTCTATTCCTTAGCAGCCCTATCATCCCCTGCTTGCAAATCCTCTCTAAACCATGGCCCCTGCTTTATGGCAGACCCAAGTCAAATGCTCATTAGGACAGGTGAGCCAGGATGTGTTTAACAATCCCCAGACACTAGAATGAGGGGAGCCCCTGGTTAACTAGACAGGGAGAAGGAATAACTGGCCATAAATAGGATAGACAGCATACTGATAGAACTGAACCTCAAGAGATGATGAAGGCTGAAAATTCTTTTCATTTATTGTGACACTTCCTCAGCATTGGGAACTTAACATTATTTCACTTAGTCCTCACAACATTCTGAGGTATAATAGTTACTATATGATTCCCATTTTAGAGATATGGAAACCAAAGCTCAAAGTTAGGGTTAAGTTATTTAAACCACAACTTGTACAGATTCAAAATGGGTTTTTAATGGATCTCCCTTAGCACCTCTGTCACCTACAGATTCCCTGACCTCTGGAAATGTACCATTGGTATAACAGAAATTATCAAAATCTGGGAAATACCACAAATACAGAGCCACGCAGCTGCCATGATGCAACAGGGCATAAAAGACGCAGATTGGTGATCTAGAAGTCACTGGATTAAGAGTCAGAATCTGCTACATCTCCACACCTTATACACCTCTGTGACTAGCACTGAATCAGAAACAGCAGACGTCGTTCCGTTTCTTCTACTATTAGCTATTGCCTGTGTTTTTCTGGCCAAGTTTCTCATCTATAAAACAAAGCAGCTACACTTACTCCCCAGGAAGGTTGTGAAAATTAAATGTGACCTTGTATAGTACCTGGCATCAAGGAAAAGTTTCTTTCCCTCTACCCAGTCTGGTGTAGAAAGCCGGCAAATACTGCAATAATTCAGAAGGAAAATGCTACCATGGGATATGCATGGAAAAGTTTTGAAGAGGTCATGGGATTTGCACTTAGCCTTGAGTATACTTTGGAATGTGTACTGGTAAGGGAGGTTTCTGCTGTAGGGTGTAGGTGGGATGGCTCACAGATGGCCTTAGGAGAAAGCAGCTGAGGAACTACCAGGTAGCACATATGCAACAGCATTCTTCCACACAACCCTGGGTAGGTAAGTGGGTTCAGAATATGATTTCTTCTTCCTTTTCACCATAATTACCATGTATTGTTTGCTGTTACTTCCTCATATTTCAGGAGTATAGAAATTTGCAACTATCATCCTTCCCCAGTACTACCCTCTGTGCCATGGTAAAGACAATTATTGACAAAGTGGGCCTGCCAAACACGCTTGCTGATCACATCAAGTGCACGAGTTTCTATTTTTCTGCATGTTGCATTATCAAGAATGTCATCCTTCTTACTCTTACTTCCCTTTGCAGCAGTAAGTGGATGGTTTAGTTATTCTTGATTATACTTGATTATTTCTGAGATCATGGTCAATCACTAAAATTTAGTTAAGCAGTAACTCAATTTGTAACAGTAGCTACACCCACCATCATTTGGCTAAAATGAACAACCAACAGGCAAATGGGTAGAAAGGTATAATCAGCCAGCATTCTATCAGCATAATAATAAGTTATTATTTAACACAGAAAAAAAAAAAAAGGGAGGACTGCTATTCTGCAGTCTGCAAAACTAAAATTCACATCATTTCTGAAAAATAAATTTATTCTAGAATTTTAAATAATAATTAGTCAATAATAAAAGACAAAGCCATGTCAGTCAAAAAAAAAAAAAAAAAAAAGGAAAAAATCATAAACATGTATGTTACTAGTTGCCAAAAAGTTAGAATCAGGGAAAAGCCAGTTTATATATGAAAAACTGGTAATTTGAAGAAATTTCAACATTTTAATTCACCCGAGTTTCAAGCTCATGCCCCTTTATTCCCTGTAAAAGTGTCATCAGGTAGAGCCAGTCCTCACTGGAGCAAGATGTCCCATTAGCAGTTGTAGCACCTTGGAGGCAGCCACTGTCTGCTGCTCCAGCACAGTGCTCTGGTCTAAAGGCCAGTGTGAAATCTCAAAGGAGAAGCCTTCTATCTGACTCCCAGTGAGTTCTAAAGTCTACAGCTAGAAATCTGGGAAAGGGTGGGAACATTTTTAAAATCCATTAGAGCAAATTTAGAACACAAATACTGACTTTATTCCTTAATTTTTAAATGACATATATCACTTTCTGGGTATTAAAGGTTTCCAGTCATGGCCATTAAATCGGGAGAATTTTGAACCGAATGCTACCCAGAGAACAAATGTGAAAATAAGATAATTATGAATCATTTCTAATTAAACAAAGTCAGACTTATTCTTCCTTTTAGGTGACGTGCGAGACTGTCCACAAAACAGTCTGACATCCTCGGAGAGCTACTCAATGAGTTATCTGTGGGGCTGCTAACTAATCCTCTACCTGCAAGCAACAGCTAGCACCTAGACATCATTTATCGATGACCTGGGACTGGCTTCAGCACAGACAGATTGGATACTAAGTAAAAAACACTGTGGTGGAAATTCTGCTCTGGGCATGTTTAGGTTTTTATGTGCCTCTTCTCCTGTCAAATTAGCTATAATAACTTGCCATCAACACATTAAGCCTTCTTTAAGGATTTGTCATTTAGTTTAGAGGATGTCTTTAAAATGCATTATATTTCTATAGCAATTTAAATTATTACCTTCACATTACTTTTCTTACTTCCATAAATAAAAGTGTGTTCTTTATTCAAAAACAACTACTTGCCACAGAAATTGCCCTCTCGTGTCCTGCTTCCCAAAAACATAACTACTGAAAGGCCAGGAAGAGCCAGGATGAGCTTAGGTAAAGGGAACTTGTTCAGTTTTTACTAAGACTAAACTTAAACTACAAACCTTCATTTAACATGGATATTTATACTGCTTCAAGTCTCAAAAGAGAACATTACAATCCCCAAAGACTAAATCACTTGTCTCTTTTAAGAGTTATCGGAATAACATTATGCTGAAAGTGACAGTCTAGCTCTGTTCTGTTTGTTACTGCAGCACAGACTCGCTGGCCAACTGCAAATGGCTGTAAGTCCTTATCGCGAATAAAACTATTTTTGTGCCATTTCTATTTTTCGCTTAAACATCACCAGCTCTTCAAGACTCAGGGCCTGTCAAGTGTTCTGTTGCCAAGACTCTGCCTGTCAGAAAGGTCAGCATCTAGTACCTTCCAGTTGGGTCCCAAAGGGCCTCTCTTGGTCTTGACTGACTGGAATAATGCTGGGTCTTCATCAGCTTTGTAGTCCTGCAAAGCAAAACAAAGTCAGAAGCAGAGAAAAAGACTCAGAGAATATTCTTTAACCTTGCCAGAACAGCTCTTTGCGACTACCAAATCTCACAACAGAAACCAGTTAGACTTACTGCGCTTTTTGGGTAAAAGTAGGAAAATGCTTCCACACGACATTAAGTTTTCAGTTTGGTTTCTTTTGCTTTAAACTTTTACCTTAGGCAAAACAACTACACAGTAAGTAATAAAAGTCTTGACTAGCAATCCACCCTGGCTGGTTACCGAACAGCTATCTTCAAGAACGAATCGTCCAACATTTTTCAATTTTCAGCATTTTGATATAGGGATAGCATTTTGATATAGTTGCTATAGAGTAACTACTGTGACTGGGAACACAAATCGTAACTACTGCTTCTGAGGCATCCTCCCATCTCTTCTACAGTTGGGTCTGCAGGGGACACCTGAATTTCTTGACCAGCCTCTCCAAACCCTGTTCACAGAGAGCCATGGGGTGCACATAACTTGGCTTCTTCATGGAAGAGAGAGTGCATTCATGTTAGCCCCTCACTGTCAAAGGAGGTAAGGGAGGGGTGTCATCATACCGCAGGGGAATGGCCCTAAAATTTTAGGTTTTATTCTAGGTTCTAGCATGTGTAAATTCTGTTTCCCTTAGCATCTTCTTCCTGGCAGAATGGAGGACATAAAAAAGTAAATCTTTTTAAACCTATCTGCTTCATAAAGTTCTCTTGTCATTACAAACATACACACACATATGCTACAGATAGAAATAAAAAATTACTTTTGAAGACCTAAACCTCACATTAAAAAAAAAAAGGCTGCAATAGTAACAGTAGACAGAGGTCAGTTGGTCAGTTTAAAATGCTGCAAGGAGAGAAAAAGAGTCTCTTCCTTCTTGAGCAGACTTTCCGAACCAGGGGTCCTTCACAGTATTCACGAGGGGATCACCTACTTTGGGGAAAACACCCAGACAAGTCAGATCTGAAACTCCGGCTAAAAATCACTGTTCTGGAGATAAGGGCGATACAAGCACAAAGCAAGAACTGAACGGGCTCTGAAGCACAATGCAGACTTTTCACAAATCAAAGAAAACGTGTTGAGAAGCACCTACTCAAAACTCAACAGCTCCTCAGTAAATGCATACGGTATGTTAATAATTCCTAAGAGAAAGTTACAAATTATGTGAGGAAGGAAAAATCTGAGGTCCAGGAAGAAAACAAAACTTTAAAGAAGGATAATCGGGTAAATATGTGATCCTGAACGTGAAGCCTGTCTGAAGATTATCTAAGAAGCTACCAAAAGACCCAATAATGGGCTAAAACAATTAAACAAGCAAACTTAGCTGGCCACACCAGGTCTTAACGCTTTAAAACATGGAATGTGTGGCCATGGGCATTAGGTCAGTCAGCTTACCCAGGAACAACTGAACTGGGATGAGCTGTCTGCAAAGAGCCGGATAATTGGAGCTACTTCATATGTCTGGGTACATCAGCAGAAAGTTCAATTACTGTCAGCTAGTATGAATTCTTAAATTCCAATTTTCAAGTGCATCCTAAAAATTAACAACTTCACTTCTGACTGACAAAAGGATCAACTGCACAGGTGGTCCCAAGACCCGGATTCACAATGAGAAATAAGCTACTCTGCTAGCATAAATAAACCTGTAACCCCATACGACATTTTCTTCTAGGTCAGAGGCTTGGAATGAAAACCCAAAGCAAGCTCACTTTTCTCAAAAATTGAAAATATTTCACATCCTATCAAATAATCACTTTGACCATCATTTCCCTCAATCGAAATCTATTTATTAAACAGCCACCACATAGAAGGAAGCACACAGGATGTTAAGAGGTAATCCAAGGAGTCAGGGAAGGAAGGGAGAACTAACACATGGTCCTGGCTCCTAAAAAGGCAGTCTAGTTGGTAGAAAGAAGAGAGGCAAACAAAGAAAAGGTAATTAAACCCGCAGGAAGTGCACGTTAACTGCCAACAGAGAATGGAGAGAATTACAGTCAGAATCAAAACTAAACAAAACCAGCCAAGGGAATCAATTTTTTAAATGAATTTTAAAATGACATGTAAAAATAGAAAAATCTTATTGTTAAGGTGCATTGTGTTAAAAAATATATATATATATACACATATATATATTTTAAAGAAGCAGGCTCTGGCTCTGTCACCCAGGCTAGAGTGCAGTGGCATGATCACAGCTCACTGTAACCTTGAATTCCTGGGCTCAAGGGATCCTCCTGCCTCAGCCACCTGAGTAGCTGGGACTACAGACACCTGCCACAATGTCCAGCTAATTAGAAAAAGTTTTTTTTTTGTTTTTTTTTTTTTAAGAGGTGTAGTTTCACTATATTTCTCAGGCTGGTCTCGAACTCCTGGCCTCAAGCGAGCCTCTCACCTTAATTAATGTAATTCTAAGTATTGGTATAATGCCCAGAAGCCTGCCCAGTGCCAGTTTATTCCGTTTCAGGGGAAAATCCCTTTATTCTCCTTTTTACTAGTGACTGGGGTGTGACACTGGTATGGGATGACGCTAAAGTGTTTTCATTTTTTTGTTTTTGTGGCTGTTGGTTTTTGTTTGTTTTGGTATTTTATTATTTTTTTAAACAAAATCTAAGATATTAGGTAGCAAGGATGAGCTGAACAGTAAGTATCACATTTCCTAAATCTAAGAGGTCATCAGGTATAGGGTGCTTCACTATTTTATGTACCATGAAGAAGGAAAACAGCCCACAAAACGTACCATAACTGGAAGACAATTCTTGATTCTGGATATATTAAAATAACGAGAGGGGTAAAAAGGGAGTAGGATTTTAGAACTGATGATACAGACCGAATAACTACCTCTGTGGATTTTAAACTTGCCTGCTCCAAGGGAAAAAAAAATTCATGAGACAAAGTATACACAATTATCACTAGTGTTAAATTAGGAATAAAACCAATGACATTATACAATAAGGATAGTACATAACAAAGAAACAACTAATTTAAGAAAACAGAGCTTGATCTAAATTTTGGAGAGCATAAATCATTCTCACGTAGGGGTAGATTAACAGGCGAAAACACGATTACGGCAGCAGTGAAGGTGACAGTATCAGCGGATGAATTAGACGGACTTCTTGACACTATTTCTTCTCCTTCCCAAGCCCAGCTCCACGACAGGCTGACAGCTTTAGGGATTTTCAATACCTATTTGACATAGATTAATTAACTAATGGAACAACACTTCAAAACTTTTCCACTCTGGACCCAACTGTTCCGAAGTATATACATATATATTGTTTCAAAAGTATATTTCTAAGCCTTCATTATCAGTGCTAGTCGTTCGCTGAGACACTTTTCTAACTACGGATTCACGGAATCATGAAGGTGATCTGAACCTTAAAGACCACCCAAGCCCCCTCATGTTAAAGATGAGGGGACCACCCTCTGACTCAGAGGTGGTATGGCCCACCTATCCTAGCACTTCAACTCCAGCCTCCTTAGCATATGCCCCAGGCTCATTCTGGTATACCACACAGGACAATGACAAAAGGTGTCAACAAATGCCAGACAAAATCAAAACACATTTCAAAAACTCAAGCAAAAAAAAAAAAAAAAAAAAAACCACAACTCAAGAAGCTGTAGCACCAAGGATATCAGAGTGGATATTCCTATGGGGCACAAGTGCGTGTATATAAAATATTATACTCACATATATGCATATATGAAACTAAGGCCTCCCCTCTCTGCTTCTTCCTCTTGAATACAAAGCAGCAAACATTAAAGATATTATACTGAAAATGTAACAAAACCCAATTATTAACAATAGCACCTTAACCTTGACAGATGAGAATAATGCATCTTGTCAAAACCCAGGAATTTTTGTGTTTTATGTTAGTTTGAATACGTAAATGTTTAATCAGGTGAATTAAGTGGCAAGATACTAAAAAGCAGGAAGCAGGTGTAGTTTTAACAACCTCAGTTTTGTATCTCTACAAGAAACATTTAATTTTTTGAACAGTATCTTCTTTGCTGCGATTTCATTGTTGGGCATCTAGTTTGGTCTTTCCGTATGTGAAAACTGGCCGATTTATATCCATATCACAATGAACAAATATATTCCTTCATGTATGACAGTTTCAGCATACAGAATGCAACCTCAGCTACCAATTATAGCTGCAAATGAGCAATAGTGTGGAATGAGACAGCCTGCTGGCTTTGTTAGTATTCTGTCTCCTTTGGGATCCCATGGGGAAAGGGGAGGCTCTGATGAAGAGAAGCCCTTGGCTCATGGTTTATTGTGCTTGCCACCAGCTGCAGACTTCTCATCTCATTAGTTCTTTTAGAATACTGTGGGTGAAGACAGCTGTAGCCTACTTGAGTCTTCAGCTCCTGGGTATTCTGAAGGCTGAATTTGCTATGCACTTTCTGTAATCCTTGAGAAAAAAAAGAAAGCAAATTCACTAGGCCAAGGAAATGCATTTTAAAAATGGGTTTTAAATCATGTTTAAAAGTAGAAAAATCTTATTGCTAAGGTGCATTGTGTTTAAAATTTTTTTATGATTCAATTTTAATTATCTGTATAATGCCCAGAGGCCTGGCCAGGATAAGGGTTTAGTAAAACCATCATTATCAAGTTAGGTATAATATCCCTAGACATTACTTGCTCCACCAATAATAGTGCCTGAACAACAGAAAAATACAATGGTATCAGCATAGGGTATATTCGGATTAGTGTTAATACAACTCTATTTAATTGAAAACTCTTTAAGTAAAAAAGGCAAGTGGAAAGTCAAGAAACCCTTTGGAGAACAAAATAAAATATAGTAAATAAATGAATTACTGAGTCTCCACACTGGAGCCACAGAATACATTCATTAAATTCTTATAAATACGTGTTTTCTGTCACTGGAATACAAAAGTTGTGCTACCTCTTGGGTGTACATCTGTTACTCACTACAGCTCCCAACAGAAATTCTCAATAGAAACCAGATTCATTTCAAAGACAAAGAATATTAGTTTTATGAATCTTTGAGCACAGTGGCTATCCCCCAAAATGCAAGTACAAAATCTGTGCTGAGCCAACCTAAATGTCCTTGAGCCCAGATTTAAGTCATAATTATGAATGGGGAAGTGAGGAGGAGGTGGGGGGGCAAGCTGGTAGGAATTTCTTGACAGCTTGGGGAAAACTGAGATAAGCTCCAGACAGCAGAAACTGCTTAAAGAACCATGCATCACAGGTGAGGCTAAGTGTAAACTAAGGAAAAGAGTGTCCAAACCACAAGCATTAGCAACTGCTTGACACCTGCTTATATAGGAGCAACCCCTAACCCCTACCCTCTAACCCAGAGGGGGGAGGTGTTTTACAGAGTAAATTAAACATAAAAACTTGAGAGAGATATTAGGGTCCTGCAGCTTGGTTTAAAATGCTTTCCTTTAGCATAAGATGATTAATTAGATGTCTATTCAAACAGTTCAAAGATAATCACTAAGTTTAAAATACATGGGTATTGCAGTTCACCTTAGCAAAGCTTATTTCCTCTAATCCCATCCTAAAAATAAAGCCCACAATGGGGGGGAAAGTTGAATTACACATGAAGATAAATAACAAAGATCATTTATTAGCACTGCCCTGAATTTTCCAGAAGAGTTCCTGGATCCTATCACCATTCACCCTAATGCCAAACACACAACTAACGGAAGCTGACAAAATTCAAGCCAGACTCCAAAGGGTAATAAGCCCATTAAAAAAAATGTTTGCATTAAATTTTGCAATAGCAAATAACATAGGTGTAAAGAGAAATAACATTTACTAACTTGTTTAAAAACTGATTTCAACAGTTATTTTCAAATAAGCAGCTTTCTTTTATATTTTTAATTACATCTCCCCAGTGACTCCTCAACCTTTCAGGTTCCCACAGAGTACCATTAATATAGTATAAGTAAATCTCATTAATTCAGGTCCTACCACCTTAGAATTCGTAATCATTCGGACAGGGGCTGGGCTGAAGTTTATCTTTGCATGATCTATGAAAAAAAGATTTGCTACACAAATTAATAGAGTAACAAGATCTCAGGAGGGCTGTTTAAACAGTTCAGAAGTGTTTTAGAGCAATTCAGAGGCATTCATTTGCATATAATTATTATGCTAATTACAAATCATTCTTATCTATTCATTAAAGCAGATTCCCAAAGGACCACTAATTGTCAATAACTTGTTGGCCTAGTTTCTGTTACTGAATGTACCTCAGAGGAACAAAACTGCATTAAAAAATATTCTATAATTCAGCCCTCTCATTAATCTTTACTGGCTTTTCCACCAATGAATCCTAAAAGCTGAATTTTTAAACAAGTGTATTGAGAACTGAGAAATGCAGTCAAATCTACAGCCCTGAAGAGAACATTTTTTTGTAATCTTTCTAATCTCAAAGAAACCCTCCAGAGTCCTGGGGTGGTGGTGGTGGTGGGGTAATCTTGCCATTCCAGGTGGGGGAGGGGGCAGGGGTTGTCAACAGAGCTCTCAGACAGAGCTCTGCTAAGTGTGGCCACTCTGATCCACATGAGGTGGCCGCAGCATAGGGCACTGCTAGGGTGGAGCACAACTAGGCTAATTGCTTCTTCCATTCTTTCCGATCTTACCCTTTTCACAATGAGAGATGACCAGCAGTGTCATGTTTATAAAGGCAGACCCCCAAAGCCTTTGGAAAGATATAACGGAGAGAGAGAAGAAACCACAATTTCAGCCTGAACTTCAGCCCTGAAAAGACGTTACAACCAAATGTCTGATGTGACACACTTCATATTCTACAACACAGCAAGGAAACCAAATAGTTGTGCTCCAGAATGAGATGGGCAGGTCAGGCCAAAAGGAGCAAGCTCTTGGGTGTTGAGGAAAGAGTTTTCCTAGATAGCCCAGAGCTGGTAGGCTGCCCTAAGCAATTGCCCCAGGACTTCTCCCAAGCCCTCCCCTCAGGTGAGTTACTAGTTTGAGTGTTTCATGCACAAATATACAATATATTTATTACTGTGACATTTATTATTAGCATATATTATAGCACTTAAAAATGAAGATATTCTAAACTCTAGACACCAATGAAATACATTTAAACACATTAACAAGTTGATTTTATTTTCATTTGTTAAATGTCACATATTTTAAAATTAAATTGCATATACCTGAAACATTAAGTGATATGTTTAGGAGAGTTTTATTTACAAAAATGCATTTGTTTTCTTGAATGATAGATCACTGAACATATTACATCAAACACCTTAAACTAAAATGGGGAGGGGGGAGACACCCTACTGGAAAATCAGAGAGTGAGCTCCCTCTAGTAAAATGTTGGTTCTTGATTTGGCCTTCAGCTTCTAAGTCCCAGGATCCCATTTAATCCATTAGCACTAACGTAATAACCATTAAATAAGAAAAAATCAAACATTTTAATAGAAAGAGCAAAATCCAAGCAGCACTGTTTTGCTTCTATTCTTGGAGCACTTACTTGTGTGCCAGGCATTCACATTCTCTCAATAATCCTCACAACCTTGGAATAAAGGTAGTGTACTGTCATCACCACTGGGGGAGGGAGGATGAAATTCTTGGCGCAAGTTCACCATTACTGGGCAGAAGAGCTGGGACCCAGATGCTACCTTGTCTGACCCCAAAGCCAACCACAACACTTATCACAAAAATGTGATTTACACTTTATCATTTGATCAGACTCAGGTACCTGAGGGGATCCTTGCTCCCTCTCAGCCCAGAGAACTTTCCCTGAAAAAGAGTTTACATTGCTGAAAAGGGGCTTTTATAAGCAATGAACTTTAAAAACTCAACTTGGAGCTGTATATACTAATTTCTTTAAAAATATCTGCCATTAGCCACTCAAAAACAGCATTTTCTGACTCTCAGCAGAGAATTTTTTCCCCACCCAAGGAACTGGAGCAAATCCTACTTTACACCCCACTACCTCCACCCTCCCTGCCTTTTTACTTCAAAAACATGTAAGAAATTAGGAATAAACACTGAGTTAATAATGACTTCTGGTGAAAAAGTATTTTGTGCAGAATATGTTTGTACACATAGATTTTTTTTTAACACAAATTCTAAAATCCTTTCTAAGATTTAAACAAGCATGAAATAAGCAATTATGTTATTTTCCCACAAGAGGGCACTGCCATCCAACTATGCCTTCCAATATACTGGATGTTCTCTAAATCCACTACTGGAAGTGATCTGAAAGTACTTGACCATGTAAGGCAGCAGAATAAAGTGGGAAACATTTACACATCTCTTTTTAATAGGAACCATGCCTACATTTATTTATATCTTCTTTGAGGATGGGGGAGAAAATCTCTAACTTACTACCAAAAAGATCTTGACATTGGTTTGCCTCACAGCACAGCCAAGGTGAGATGAACATTTGACAAGTAGAAATTTCTTAAGCATAAGCAACATCACTGCTTCCTAAAACCTGTATTTGAGTTGGTTTTCCCCCCTCGTTCAAGGAGGCTACTATCATACGCATTCATCACGAGCTAGGAGCTCATTCACAATTCTCACGTCTTTACCATGCACACACTTTCATAAAGAGCTTTTGGAGATCTCTGACATACACTAGCAATAAGTTAGAAACTTTTAAGATAAAAATGAATGCCTAGGTTTTAACAGCAAAAGGAAGAGGTACTCTGAATGTCTGCACAGCCAAAGAACCACTAAAGCAGCATTTGGCAACCACAGGCCCTCCTAGGACTTGCTGGATCTCAGCCACAGACTTCTAATAAACAAAAGCTCTTTCAGATCTAAAGAACTAACTGGGTAGCCACTGCACAGCTCCAAGAAGCAGAAAGCCCTTCTTAGGAAATAAGAAGCAACAGTTGGAACAAATGTATTATAACATCCAAGATGCAAAAGCTCTTGAAGCTGTGAGAGAACCAAATGGAGCGATGGTCAGTGCTGGCCATCTAGGGTATCATCTGCCAAAGGTTAGTCTGGAAGATATATTAGGTTGACCCGTAAGTAAGCTGACAAATATTAATAGCTTCACATGGTTTGAACTAATATTTAACTTTTTCCAGTCATATCCCATCATTCTTTTTAATTTTGAAGAGAAAAAATTTAATATTATAAAGATTAGAGCACATTTTGTGATTCTTACATGTCTTTGAAATTATGAAGTTTTTTCTAAAGGCAGTGCAGTAAAGCATATGTTATCTAGACTATCTACTCAAATATGTAACATCTGGGCACTGTCTCACAGAATATATGATCAAAAGAAAAGATATGCCAAACCCTTCCCAGAGCACAAGAAACAAGCACTGCTTGAGGTGTGGCCAAAACTTACATGCCTCTAAGATTCAATCCTAAATAAATTAAACCAAGTTTCATCAGCTTGCCAAGGCTAACATTTAGGAAAAGGTGTCTTTTAAAAGAGCAGATACCTTTATTTAAACAATGCACACTCATGGTTTAAAGCCAAAAATGTTAAGACTGTCCACTCAAATAATGGAATGGAATGTTCAAAGTGAAAAGAGCTAAATATATGAAAAAGCAAATCATACATGTTCATTTCCAAAGGCAAACAATTTCAGAAAAGTCAGGTACTGGCTTAGCATATTCCTGGCCTCAACTAAAATGGGACATTGTTCTGCCTACCAAAACATACTCACTAAACAAATGGATGATAACCAAAGAATAAACAGTCAATGGTAGAAAGAAGAAGCAAAAAGCACTAACTTTAAAAACCAATTCATTTTCCTTGACATCACCATCCTTGAAAAGACTACCCTGGAACTTACACAAATGCTCAGATGAGCAGTTTAGATGAACCCAAAATCCCATTATAGTCTTCTGACATGCAATTAAAATGGATGTTCATTTAGGAAAGTACAAAACTCCAAACCTCTCAGCCCTCATTAACCTTTGAACTTCGACTGCAGCCTGGAGCCCAGCACTGGTCTATATCAGTTGTGAGAAAACAGCCCTTTGATGGAGGGGCACTCAGCACCCATATAACTGCACAAGCAACATTTGGAACAAACTAACTCCAAGTCACTTAGAAATTCTTTAGCATTTACTGATGAAGAATCATGCACTGTCTTTAACACACATGATTGTTCCTTTGACTGGAAAAATATTTACTGTACCAACACAGAAAAAATTGTAAGTTCCAATAAATGTTTATTAAATGAACAAATGAGAAAATGTACGAGTGGTGTTCTCTTTAAGCACCCACATCAAAACCCATCTTTGGGTCTCCAATCCTTTCATTCTATCATACATATGCAAACTTCAAAATATGCCAAAGTTCAGCAGTAGTGGGAGGAGGTGACCAAGGCCACTGATGAAAACTGGTGTTTCAGGGGACTAGGGAAGACAGGTGGAAGAAGAGACAGTTGATTGTTTCCTTTAAATAAACTAAGAATGGACTTTATCAACACGTTACAAAGGAAGGAACATTACATATTACGAAGATGCTCCAGAAAAACAAAAATAAAGTCAGCAGATCTACGTTTGAGTCCTTCCCTTCGTTACATGGCTGGGGTACGGCACTTCCCTGGGCTGCAAATTCCTGAACAGTAAAAATAAAGGTTGAGGTGAATGTTCTCAAACCATGCCCTACAACTGAGATTCCTTCTGCTTCCAAAATCTTAGAAGGGAGCCTATGCTACAATCTACACCTACAATCTTCACCGTTAATAGCATAACTAGAGCACTGCTTCTCAAGGGTGAGCAGGTACAGGAATCACCTGGAGGGCTAGACAGAACCCTACTCCAGAGAATACAAACAGGGAAGGGGCTATGAGTTTGCATTTCTGTTATAATAAGTTGCCTATAGGCAGACCACGCATGAATGGAAAGGGACTGGGGTTTTGGCCTGGGTCCTAACTAAAAGCTTTGGCAGGCAAGCTCTGAAGTTAGCCACAAGCAAGCTCTAAGTTAGCTAGAGACCCTCAGGGGCTCTATAAAGAACCACCTCCTAATTTCCAAGTAATGGTCAGACAACTGGACTGGTGGGCAGACTGAGCCCACCACTGAGACTGACACATGTACAGACCTATCTAATGGCTGTGGGGGAGGTGTTCTCCAAAGGAGACCAAACCAAAATGGGGGAGGCCTGAGTAAGGTGGACTCAGCAGAGGTGATTCCAGGTCTTGAAAGGGAGGCTGAACTTTCTACCAGCAGCCTCATCCTCTCACCTGGGAGTGCCTGTATCCCTGGGGTATTAAGGACAGAACTGTGACTACTGAGTGGATCCACAGCTTTGCCACAGGAGCTGGTGCTGAAAAGGCTGCTCTCAAGAAGTTTTTCTGCTGGGAAGAGATGATGCAGAGCAGTCCAGAGTCCCAGCAGCAGCAACGACCCAAGGACCACAGTCCAGGGAGGTAAATCTGGCTGCCTGGGGCAGGCGTCAGGGCTACAGAGGGGACTGCAGCACTCTGAGCCCAGCTGTGAGACAGCCCCACCCCTATCACCCTCAAGGAGAGCATGTGCAAAAAGGATGAAGATTGGGGTAAATAAGAAAGACAATGGGAATTATACTCACAGGCAGGAAGGATGAGGGGCATGAGAGTTAACAATTAGGGTGGAGGGGATTAAAAAGGACAAAAAAGAAGTATGAATGAAATCTGAGCTTTATCTTAAGAGCGCCACAAGCTCACTAGGTAACCCACAAAACGGGGCCCCTCCAAGCTCTGTGGGGAAGTCCTGGTAAAGGACCTCAATCAGAGCACATCCTGCACATCCTTCTGTGACCGGGAAACAACAGGGCACACAGTTTCTAGCCTGTGTCTCTTCCTTTCAGGAATACCGTCTTCAGTGAAACACCACAGAAAAGCCCTCTTGGTTTTGAAATGCCTCATTTGGGAAAAATCTTTCACCACAAGCTAAAACTTTACACTCAAAGGCATTGAAACAAAATTCTATTCCTTCTTTAATAGATCTACATTGTTAAACTACATCTCTGAAACAATTTAATATGTTTGTATCATTAATATTTGCTTATTACTGCCATTCAAAAACAGACGTTAAACTGTCTCATTTTTAGATGTGTAAGCCTTAAAATTTTGAATTAAACATTATTTCTACTAAGAAAAAAACCACCTTGGAAATTATAAAAACAAAATCACATAGTACGTACTATAGAGGAAGGCTGATACAATCCTTTCTTGTTACACATAAATACCAAAAAATGTGGTTCCAATTTCTTTCTTTTTTTTGTTAACCATGCTCATTTTCTTTCAAATTACTTCCAAAAACGAAGGTCTCTCTGATGTTAATCGTGTGTACACTTCGGCTTACACTTTAAAGAGTCTTCCTCTCCTGGGAAGTGACTTTTGTATACAAATCATGGAAAGCTACTTAGACAAAGTGCTGGAGATGATTAAAAAGGGCCAGATTCAAATTTATACCTTAAAAAAAAGGAGAAGCAGATGTCAACTGACTCATTTGTGTATATTTTGAAAATGAGCTGAAGATATGCATGTGCATTTCATCAGGACATTTAAAGAATCTCCAACTTTTTACTGTGGTTATGTATCAATGACAACTTTAGAAATTAAAAGAAAACTTTAAAACTTACAGTCTGGTGTTTCATACCAAATACCTTGACTCTTGCTACAATTTGATCTAACCAAATTACAATTTTTAATCTGACCAGAAAACAATTTGCTCATTTAGAAACATTCAGAATTTTTAGGATTGAAAGTATATCATATATATTTCATCATCTAGAATAAGTAAAGAAAGAATTAAAGTAGCATTTTGTTCACTTACTACCTGAATAAAAACTTCAATTCCTTTAAATTGCCTTTTCTTCTTCTTTTTTTAAATACTACAGAGAAAAAAAGTCTGCAAATTCTCTTTGATCTACCAAACCCTTATTGAAAAGCTCACTCCATGTCAGGCATTGAGCATCTTGCTAGGTCCCGGAAACACAGAAATGATGAGTAGTACAGTGTAGTCCTGGCTCCCAAGAGGCACCCAATTTACTGAGGATGGCTGTTCAGGAGTAACACCTGGGTTAGACAGGAAACAAGAGGGGGTGAGTAGGAGGGTGTGGGGACAGAGGGGCTGTGGGGGTAAGTAGGTGTGCCCTGCTGGAGCAAGGTGTGCTCAGTGACTGCTGGGATGTCCGACAGAAGGACTCTTCCTTCTCAGAGGATATAACATCTTAATAATACTCCACTACAACACCACTTTCTCTTGAAACAGGAAATCTGTTTTGTATGGTGGATATATTCTAATGGGCCAAAAGAAACTGGGTAGGGACATGCATGCAGAAATCCCAGACTGCTCAGCTTGTTTCATTAGACAATGATGTGTCTTTCAGAAAATTACAAAGAACTGTGTCTAAAGCAATAGTTATATATAGACATCCCACAAGTCATCAACAAAAACCCCTAATAACCTATGTATTTAAATATGTATGATTTCTGTAGCAAACTACTCTGTGACCTTGGGTCACAGTGACAGATTTTTTACCACAAATCCTTGTTCCTAGAGTTATTGTGACAATGTCACCCTTCAATTATATAAACATGTCAAAGCATCCACCCAAGTATTCAGTTACAACATGGGCTGAATCAAATCCCTTATGTGCATGGTGAAGTACAGTTCATAAGCACGACCAAAAAACGTCAAGTCCACAACAAGACTAGTATACAAGCCATCTGACAACCCAGCAGAAAGAGTTAAACTTTAAAAGTAATCCACAGTCACTCCAAATTAAAATGTTTAGGGCTATGTTGTATGAAAGCCACCTGCAGTGACAGAAACTCCCACCAGGTGGAGTCAGAACAGTCAAGCTTCACTTTTGAATTCTTGGGTTTCTTGTACTCCCAACTCTGCCACATTTAATATGAAGGAAAGAAACTCAATCACTTAATTTTTTTTTAATTAGCTCACTCAAGGAAAACCAGTGCAATTCATTAAAAACAGAAGGAAAAATCACTGAATTAAGTCAGGACAAAACCTCCAGGAGTCAAGGTGCCACAGTCTGAACTGAGAGATCACCGCACCTCCAGAAGCTCTCTTTTTTTTTTCTTTTTCCAAGTCACCACCAATACATTTATTTGAGGGAGAAAGGGTCAAATCTTATCATGAACCCTTTAAACTGGGTAGGACTGAGACACTGATCTGCCTAGCTTCTGGGTATTCACAACTACAGAGGTAACCACATCCTGCACGTGAGGCGTTACCATCAACCAGATGATGAGCATTAGTAGATGGAGACACATTCCAAGCAGTCACATCATCTCCCATACAGAAGAAGGTGCCGCCCTCAGGTCATAAAAATAGCACTGAGAAAAACGAAGGCAGAACACTGCCACAGCCGCCTAGCACAGGCCTAGACGTAATGGTGGCCGTGTGAAAGGGGGTTAGTCCCTATCTACAAAGCAGGAAGAGTGAGGCTTCCAGCCAAGCTGCAGGATGAGAGCTGGGGGGCTGAGTGGAGGGGTTGGATCTGACCATTAGCCATTCCCCATCCAACCTGGGCCCCCACAAGCCATTCTCTGGCCCCGTGTGCTAGGTGGGCTCGGCAAATCTGGGAAGGGGATTCTGTCCCGATGCCCCAACCCCGCCCCAGCTTCCCCAGGTCTAACGTGACCCAATCCACTGGGTGCAGTCCCACCCCGACATGATCCTGCACCCATTTCATTGGCCTATTCATAGTTACTAAGCTCTTAATTCTAGTGCCACTTCAGACCTCAAGGAACAAGTTTTAGGCACTGAAAATTGACTGCTGGTAGGGCAGATGTACTCTATGGTGGTGACCCTTAGACTCCTGTATAATCCCTTCCCCTTAGTGCAAGCAGAACCTCTGACTTGCTTCTAAGCAACAGACTATGGCAAAAGTGATAGGATGCCATTCCCTTGACTAATCAGGTTACATTACCTGGCCACTAAATTTGTGATTTAGCAACAGACAATAGATACAGTTAGTGAGAGGAGTACATCCCCCAAACCCAATGCACACATCGCTGTCAGACCACAACCCTTCTGCCTCCCTCCTCGCCTGTCTCCAGGGAATCACTATTACGAGCATCTTACGCATTCTTCCTGACCCTCTATACACAAGTAAGCAAATATGTACACACATATAAAGACACATTTCCTCCTTTTTAAAACATTATAAATGGAAGCGTATTATACATACTCTTGTATCTTTCTCCTTCCAAATTATCTTGAAAAGGATTCTTTATCCGTACAAACAGAGCTCATTCCCTTTTAATGACTGCACTGAACACCGTATATGGGTATACCATCATGTTTTTCTTCAGTTCCTGACTGATGGAGAAACAATTTAGACTTCAGACTGCTTCTAATCTTAGGTTTGTACACTTGTCACTTCACAGTGGGAGGTCAATTACTAGAGCTGGAATTTTGCTGGGTCAAAGTGCATGTACATTTGTAATTCTGCTAGACTGGTTGCACCAATTTATATTCCCACAGGCAATGTATGAGTGCCTGTTTCCTCACTCTTTGCCAACCCAGGTGTTATCAAAATGCCATCGAACTGGTTCTATATTCCAGTACAAACTCTTTACTCATAAGTTAGCTCCATCATTATCCTCAAGCTCATCAGGTTCATATGACCGATATTTATGAAGTACCCACTCTGTGAAAAGGGGAAAGGTTGCCAAACAGGGAACAAAACACATCAATGAAATGAACAAGAGCTTCTGAAATTCAGCAGAGGGGAAGACTGATACCAACTTGGGTGCAACCTCCCTAGATTTCCCCAGGATGTGAGCTCTGACCTAGATCCTGAAGGACATGCAGGCTTTGGACAGACAAAAGGAGTCCCAGCAGGGAGGTGAGGCCAAGCAGTGTGCTGGGACAGGAAAGCACAGGACATGGGCAGTGCAGACCAGTTTGAGGAGAGGAAGATGATGCTCAAGTGGCAGCTGGAAGAGCAACCACCACAGCCAGGCCTTAGTGTGGGAGGAATCAGTGGACAGAAGACTGAATTGAGAGGTAGAATTCCCACTTCTGGCATTAGCTTAAAAAAAACTGGTTTATTTAGGTAGGCTTCAGTTTCCTCACTTCTAAAACAGGGAGGTTAGTCTTGAAGCCAAACTTTCTATAGCTGCAGAACGGTGTGTTCAAAGTAAATCTTATGGTCAAGACTAATGTCGGCCAGGCAAGCAGAACTGTGTTGGTAGAGGGGAAAGGGCAGGAACTTGTCAGCCCCATATTCTAGTCACTCCAACCTGACAACCTGATGGAGCACCAAGAATCTCTTAGGATTATGCAAAGCACAGTCTGAGAGCGAGGAGGCCTAGGTAGCTAAGGTCTCCTCCAGCTCTAAATACTATTTTAACTAAGTGTTAGACAATGCACCTGGACCTTCATTTCTCGTCTGCATGCCTACAATTCCTTCATTCATTTAACATGCATCACTGAGTACCTACTGTATCTTGGGCACTGTTATAGGAGCTGGGAAGACAGGGGTTAGTTAGTTAACAGTACAAAGACTCTTCCCTCTGACGTTCCATTTGTTTGGAAGGGAGAGAGAAAAAAACACATCAGAGCACTGAGAGTAAGAGGGAAAAGTGTCATGACTGCTCCACCCACCAAAACCCTACTCATCCTCACATCAGGAGCCTTTCATTCAGCCTTTTCAGATTTTCATCCTCACACATTGTTCTCGTGTTTGAAATCCTGCAGCACTTTGGACCACACGTAAGCTTTTGCCACTTGTTAATATTTCACTGTATTGTACTTATCTCACTCAGGCCTCTGGTGGGTATGATACCAATGTCAGGGAGCGACCACAGCACTGCGTACACAGTGCTGGTACACACTGACAGGCACGCGGTACCTGCTGACTACTATGACAGCACTGCCATTTGAGAACCATAAATGTGTTCTGAAAACTTTCTTCCTTTTCCCAACACTACAGACCAGAATTTTCAAATAACAAAATTACATAAAAGAACAGAATCAAATGAGCAAACTAATTTAACAGAACACCAAATTGGATCTGGTAAGAAGTAATGATCTCCAGGTGGTCCAGGTAGGTGCGATAGAAGATAATCCTAAAAGCAATGTTAACTAGTCCAGGCCAAAAAAATGGAGTGGAATCTCCAGGGGAAAGAGCATGCGGGTAACCGTCTGTGTCAGAGTGGACAGATGAGGATGTGCAGAAGAAAAGGGCAGACCCAGAGTCCCTGCCCCAGTAGGTCTCACAATCACTTCCTCCCTGGAATGGGGGTCTGGCCCTATGGCCGGGGGACTCTCCTGCCACCACCCACCCCAGCCTTCACACATCTCCAGGGAGCTCAATGCTCTGCTCCTGGCACTTGCAGGCTTAAAAACCATCAAGGGCACCTTTGCTACCATAAAGTTCCCTCCCCTCTTTTTATAGCAGGCAAATATGTCTGTCGAAATTCTCTTTTCATGTCGAAAGGCCTGACAATCCCTACATGATATCAGTGTACTTTTATTATCCACAACTGAGAAAGAGCATAAAAGAAAGCTACTGTGACACTAATTCGCACAGTAGCACTACTCACAACAGCCAAGAGGTGGAGACAACCCAAATGTCCATCAATGATGAATGCATAAACAGAATGCGGCACATCCATACACGGGAATATTACTCAGCCATACAAAGGAATGAAGTACTGCACATGCTACAATGTGGATGAACCTTGAAAACATGCTAAGCATAAAAAAGAAGCCAGACAAAGCAGGCCACATATTGTATGATTCCATTTATATGAAATATCCAGAATAGGCAAATCCCAAGAGAAAGAAAACAGCTTAGTAGTTGCCAAAGGCTGGAGGGAGAAGGAGCAATGGGGAGTGACTGTTAGTGGGTACAGGGTGTCCTTTTGAAGAGATGAAAATGTTTTGGAGCTAGACAGTGGTGACAACTGTAAAATGCGGTGAATGTATTATACTAAAGCCACTGAACTATTTTAAAATGGTTAAAACAGTAAAATTTTATATTATGTCTATTTTATCACAATTTTAAAAAGCTACTGTGAATTCAATAAACTTTAAAATAAATTTATATCTTACCAATATCTAAAATGTGACTTGGAAAACTGGAGCTATGAACACTAAAAAACAAAACCCTACATAGAGGTGAACAGTTACGACACAAACAATGCTGCGTGTGAATGCAGACACTCAGAATTCTTGCACAACTATAGCTACCAATAATGACGATGATAGCTAGTACCTATTAAACTAGGAACTGCTCTAAGTGCTCACTTAATCCTCTGTGATAATTAGCCTCCTTTTACACAAGATAATACAGACACAGAGTGTTAAGTAACCCTTCTAAGATTAAAGAGCCAGCAGGTGGCAGAGCCTAAGAATTTAAATCTGAAGCCCATCTTGTTTCAGAATGTATCTTAGTTATCTTAGTCACAGAGCCACGGCTTCACCCCACAAAGCCTCCTCACTTGGGCCCAATCCATTCACTTTCACTAGCATCCACCCCAAACATCATTCCACACAGAGAACCACCGACTCAGCCTCTGCGAGCGCAGTGCCTTCCACCTGGAGCACCCATGTCAAGTGCTATCACCATCATCGCTGCTGAAGCCTGATGGGATGGAGGCAATGGGAACCAGGGCCTCCAGGGCTCTTGTACAATCTGCCTTACACTGTTGTTTCCACCCATGTTCACACCTGCACACACTGACTGAGTGATCATTTTCACCTGAGGACAGGAACAAAGAACTACTTTTACGCTCCAGCAAAACCAAAGGTAGCTTGTACTCTGCTGGTGAACACCGAGGACTGCAAGCCTATGAACCACAAGACTGGGTCAGCGCAACCATTTTGTTTGGCCAGCACGGCAGTTTCAAACACCAACAACATAACCTGAATGCCTTCCCCAGGGCACCCAATCCTGGTGTGGCATGCTGCTGCTCGGTGTGGTCTTGCGATCTGTGGTTCCAGGCGTGCAAGCTATCCTGACCTCGCCACTAACGGACTCACTCATTACTCCCAACTACTTTTCTTCCCGTCATTGTTCTTTCACATATAGCACATCAGGGCCGTAAACGACACCAAGAGAAATAAAAGGGCATAACTGATACATAATTTCACTTTTTGGGATTAAAAAAACTCCCTCTGTAATTTCAAATGTGGAAATATCCCTAAAATTGAAAGAACTTCAAATCACAGCATAACCAAAATTAATTTCTAGAACAAGGGTCTCTTCTCAGTGCTCGCACTTCTAAGCAGGAATGGAGCCCTAGCAGAGTAGCCCATCCTGGCAGAGGGCCACTACTGGCAGTCCCAACCCTAGTGATTTCTGAGAAAAGGTCAGGGACCTTTGTTTCAGGTTTACCTTTAAATTTCAGCAGCAAAACCAGACATTTAGTGTTTTGAGTTATTTCTGTTTAGCTTTGCTCAAGTTCAGGGAATAAGCACCAAAAATAGAAATGGAAGGGGACACTGATGGAACGCACTGTGCCTGACCCTCACAAAACAAGGGGTACGACTTGTATTCCAAAGCTTTAGCTTTCTAGATCAGCAGGAGGAGGACCAACATGGTTGTATTAACACGTAAAAAGTCCACAAATGTGCCCTGCAAAACCAAAGCAGCACCCAGTGTACTACAAAATAACGATTAATATTCACAAACTTTTGCAAGATAATGGTCTTAATTTAGCATAAGGTGGAAGCATCATTACTTGCAGAAAAAAATTTACTAAGTCAAAGCCTGGAGTACAAATATTTACATCTAGTAAGAATCAAAATAGAAAGCTCAACAACTGTTAAATTAAAATACTCTACGCCAGCCATTTTCTACAAATGACAACTTTAGCCCTAAGTTACTGAAAACTTACATGTAAATTTAATTTTTACTTTCTTAATCACACTTGAGAAGTATAGGGGTCCATATTATTTAAAGAAGGTTATGAAAAAATTCTTCTGTAAACAATGTGGGTTTCTGTGTCTGTTTTTTTTCCCCCAATGAAAACACATACCTATGCATCCCAGGTATACTGGGATCTCTTAAAGGGATCGCTTGTACAAAGGCAAAATCCACACAGAAAGCAAATCAAATCACTTTTTCTCCTTCTCTCTGGTCTCTTTCGCGGCACATACCCAGACTAAACTCCAAGCTCATTTCAGTGTAGAAATATAGGCCACACGAGAAATAAAGAAAATCATTTTTAGATGTAAAGGGGAACAAATTAAAAGGTCATCAAATAATGCTTACTGCTGGTTCAACTTGACTTCGATCTGCAATATCTATGTGGACAATTTCAACAGTTTTCCATGTGTTTGGATCTAAACCGTGTACCTATAAATGACAAAGAAAGATGAAGCAAAACAAACGAGATTATTGTTAGGTAAAACTATTAACTTACATATAAAATCTTTATCTTGAGTCTGTCAGGGTATGTTACGGGCAATTAAAAAAAACCAAATTACTATTTCGTTAAATTAGCTGTCTGAAATCTTGAGAGATCTAGAAATCTTTTGTTACCCTTTTAACCCCAAATAATAAGGGGGAGAGACTTTGAGGATGCTGCCAAATGAACAAAAATTTGCCGATATTATTTTCCGGTAGTCCTTGGAGATGATTTATTTAACAAAATCTATGTGACCTATGTTTAACCCAAATGATACCCAATGAAATCCTTGTAACCTATAAATCCTATACAAACATACGGTGACATTATAACTAGATTTCAAGATGCTGCATTCTATGGTCTAAAATCTCTCCTGAATTTGATTATCCTAAAGATACTCGGTTTCAATATGATGTCAGCTCCTCTAAACTTCATGCTGTTCATTTATTTTCAAAACTCCATCTATGAGCCAATTAAGAATTGTTTAAAAACTGCCAAAGATATGCCAACTTGAAAGCTGAAAATGGCACATAACACGCAGATTAAAACATACCAAATCATCTCATTTAGACCTCAAATTTTAGAGAGTATGAAAAACTACATGAAATGTCAAATGATCACTTGAAAGAAAAGTCAAATACTACAAATTCAAAAGTTCTATCAATTAGCATCAGTAACATAATAGAACATAGCAGGAATAGAATGTACCATAACCATTAACTTACTCTCCTCTAACAGTGCATCGTAAGGTTCGAATAGTAGTTCTCAACTGGAGAGTGCACCAGAAAACAGACTGCTAGGCCCAGCCCCAGAGATTCTGATTCAGTAGCTCTTGGGTGGGACCTGAACATTACTGGCATTTCTAACAAGTCCACAGATAATGTATTGCTGCGGCTGGTCCAGCAACAACACTTTTGAGGACCACTAGGCCAAGGGCATCAAACTATACCAGATGCCCTCCCAAGTTCTGTGCCAAACCTTACCAAAAGTTAATGATTACATTTGAGTTCTAATTGATATTCTTGAAACTTAGAGATAAATGTGCACCAACTTATAATTATGTAAGCCAGGAGCTTGATAACATTTTTGTATATTATTAAAAGAACCTTCTCCCTCCTGCCTTCTGGCCATTTCTCTAATGTCAACTCATATCTCAGCAAATGGAGTGGAGGTGACAATTAAAGCAATCAATTCTGCTATGTAGAGCAGCTCTGGTGAATATTCTGAGATGAAAGCAATCTAATTAGCGAACTAATAGCTAAAATTGAGTTGGGGATTACCTGTGAATTTTCTTTACCCATGTTCTCCTGATCAGAGATAAAAGAGAGTTGCTGATGAAAAGAGCAACTCACCAAAGTCCACTCAAGTGTCAAGGCAAGGGGACTGACAGGGAAAGCCTGTTTGCTTTCTGGTTGCTTGCTTGCCTCACCTCAATTTGACACAGCTTGCTTGGTGTGGCCAGGTGCTAGTCCAACACAGGTGACATTACTTTAGTGATAAAGTGAACTACATACAGTATTTCCATTTCCAGAGGCTAAAAGTGCAGAGTTGAAACTTACATTTTCTAGTGTTCCCAAGTCTGGTTTGTGCCATGTTTCAATTTTAATGAAGAAATCATCTTTCATATATTCATTCTGCAGAAAACACAACAGGAAAATGACAGTGATCTTTCACCGGTTCTTTGGGGCTCAGGTCTGAGGGAGCCTTTCCCAGTACAAGCATCCATGCTTTGACTCTACAAGGAGACTGATCCTCAGGTGACACACAATCATTAGCTACCAATTTTTAAAGACTTGTCAGGCAAACCAAATGTTGCATGCTTTTAAATAATTTAAACAATCCTACTTGCCATGCAGTATACAGGGCTAATAAAGAAGCCGTGAGGTTTGGAGAGCCAACCTGGCATTTGAAGGAAGTAGCAAAAGCAAAATAAAATCAATAGGGAGATTCTGAGACAGGGTGGAGAAAGAGCCCATTAACACTGGGAACATGTGGTAGAATGTGGGCTGGAACACAGAGGAGGGAGCCATGCAGTGATGGGCAGTTTTAATGAAAAAGCAAAGAATGGTTAAAAATAATTATTATGTAAAACGAAGTTTAAAGATGAGGAGTAATGTGACACAAAAATAATTTTACTCACCGTTACAACTGAGGCATAATGGAGAGGCAGGCAATAAAAGGGGAAAAATTTCAGAATATTAATTGGAGTTGAAACAATCTATCCCAATATATAACGTCACAAAGACTAAACTACCTGAAAACACAGAACATTTAGTAGCTTACATCTGCAAAACATAGTTTCTACACAAGTAACACTGTAGGATACTTTAGATTATGAAGTACAAATAGTATGAAAAATAATCTAATTTTAAAATAATGCTAAAAAGAATAATGTCACAAAAGGAAAACATTGTAGGTTAATTTAGGAAATGACAAGAAGCTGTTTCAGAAGTCTGTATATTCCTCCTCTATTATGTGACAATAAAAGTACACCAAAAAGATACTTCTGAGTGTGGATCATCTTTAAGATTTCATTTGCTCATCCCTGGAGCCAGTACAGTCAGCAAGGACCCCAATGTAGCTGTCACCTGGGAATGAACTTATGCCTTTCACAAAGGTGTGGGGGAGGAGCCCAATGCAGCCTCTCCTCTGCTATCACTCAGGCAGTGACTATCCAGGAACCTGCAGAAGGCCTTGCTCAGTGTAACCCTTTTCAAAGGTGTGGGCACTGGGAGTCCCTCTCCTCATCCTCAAGGTGGAGAGTGAAATGGCTGCTGGAGACCAGGCTTACTTGTTCTACAGTAGGGGTATGCATTCCAGGCTTTCTCATGAAACACCAAGGAGCCCTCAGGAGCAATCATCCTCACGAATGCAGGAACTTTGCTGTGAGGAGAGAGATACTAGATATGTTTTCAACAGCACTATCAATTCTTTCTTTGTAGCTATCAAACTGCTTCCAAGAGTACTGTAATTGAAGGTGACCACGTTCTAAATTTGATGACCTTGTATACAAGACCGTTATCAACAGTTTATTTCAATCCCAAAGTAATCAAGTGGAAAATTAACGTAAAAATAACAAAATGGTCAAGAATGTTTAAGTGTATAAGGTTTTTGGTTTTTTTTTAATAGAAGCAATTCTTTCTTAGGGGCTTTAGATGTACTCCCATGATGTGAAATCTAAGCATTAACTGAAACTACTCAATCTGCTCATTTATACAACACAGAAGTTCTCTCCTGTAATTAGACGACATTACGCTTTTTTAATGCAAAAGCCCCAGAATAAGGGGATATCTCTGAATAAGACCTAAAAGACCCAAAGAAAAATGACCATGTGAAGGATCCATGTTGAAAATGAGAAAGTAAAGCTTATCCAAGTATAAAATTTAATAGGTGTGGATGTCACTCACTGCCTCACATATGGTCAGAGGAAGAGAAGGATTAAGTATGTGACAATATCTATGATGTTTGTGCAAATTCATAAGATAATCAAGGAGAATCCCAACGTATAAATGGGTAAAGGACATCCACAGACCTATTACAATTAGAAAATGCTACTCTTTAAGAAACAAACGGAAAAATCAGTCTTACCAGTCTTCAAAGAAATGCAAATGAAATGACCATTTCTACTGATCGGAGCCTACCGTAGAGAGAACAGTTTTATGTGCACAAGGTTTTCACACAGACTGGATTTAAATCCCAACATTACCACTTAGCTGTGTGACCTTGGGCGTAGTACTTTGCTTCTCCAAGCTTCCTCATGTGCTGAATGGAGTTCATATTACCTACTCTGCAGGGTTATTTGAGAGGATTAAATCAGATAGTATCTGTAATGTGTTTAGCACATTGCCCAGCATAATGGGAGCTCAAAAAATGGTAGTTACTGCTTTATAATTATAAGCTGACACAGAGCTGGTCACTTTCACATGTCTTTCTTCATTTAAATCTTCCAATAAATCTGTGAAATAAGCATTATTTCATCATTTCACGTAACCAGCATTTAAATGGGTAAATAACGGTAGGTCAAAACTATGTTCTCAAACTTCAAGCTCTCTTATATATTTTTTCATATCGCAGCTCCTTCTCTGAAAACTTGCAAGCACCAACTTAACTTCCTCAACTAAAAGAAAGAACTAAGGAAACTTGGGAGCCAGAAAGGACTTCTGACACTATAATAAGATTGAGCAGTTGGCCAGAGCTATTTGTTCCTATGTTGAATTTTGTAGGCTAAATAAGGTAGATGGTAAGGAACCCCATGCCAGTTGGAGAGCTATACAGCAATGGAAGATGTAGTGTGGACAACCCTTTCATTCATCCCCTTTCAGTCACTGGGCCAACTGTAAGAATGGGTACACAGTTTGGGGGTTCCACTATCCTGACAAATTAAGTCAACGGAAAAGAAAAGCTAAAGTATTCCTATAACATGCAGCAGTACAAGTGAGAGTCCAAGGACATAAAGAGCTTTACAAGTGCCTTCACATCCTTAAAAAATAACAATGAAAAAGGCCTAATTCTTTGAAAACTTATTCTTTTCAAATGGTGGGACAATTCTTGCAAACTTCAGAAATATGAAGCCAGGATAACTGAAAATAATAAAAGTCAAAGAATATCCAGTAGTCCAAAAATTTCTCATGTTGCTAAAGAACTAGAACCAAAATCCATTTAAAAGTGGGTGAGGTCTAATACAAAATACATACGGGTAAAATTTATTTTTTTAAGAGATAGCGTCTCGCTCTGTTGCCCGGGCTCAAGTGCTGTGGTGCAATCATAGCTCAATGAAACTTGGAACTCCTGGGCTCAAGGGATCCTTCTGCCTCAGCCTCCTGAGTAGCTGCGACTACAGGCATGCACTACCATGCCCACCCAATTTTTTTTTGGTAAAGATGGAGTCTGGCTAGGTTGCCTAGGCTGGTCTCAAACTCCTGGACTCAAGCAATCCTCCTGCCTCGGCTTCCCTAAGTGCTGGGAGTAAAGCGTGAGCCACTGCACCCAGACTCAAATGCTTCCTATCTATCGCCAGGATATTTTTTCCACCACGTGAACTCCAATAATTCATTATAGGTTTGAATAGTTAATGAAGTCCAAACTTTTGAGCTAGTTGTGTTTCGAATTTACTGGCTTTTTAAAAATATTTAACATTCAGAATGTTAATAAATACATCTCAAAGGAATCTAAGTAAGTGACTAAACTTGGGAAAAATGCATAAATGGAGTAAATAAAATTAAATTTCTACTCTAAAAGAGGAATTTTCATTAATGGCAATTTTAATATATTTCTAACAAGGTAGTTCAAGTGTGTCACTTCTATTTATCTTTTTTCCACCTTAGTTGTCACTTTAGTAAAATACAGGAAATTCCTATTTTGGAAGCTTAGAGAGCCTCTGTAAAGGCACAATTATAATATCAACCAAAGTAACAAAATGGAGCATGGGGCTAGGCCTTCAAAAACAAACACAAAAAGGATAGTCCTCCTCTTGTTCTCCCAAATTATTCCAGAAGTGGTGTTCTCTCGCGATAAGCCAACGTTCAATGAACGGTGCTTACTTGTTTCAAGATAAACAGGTAAATGCATCTAGATTTCAGCTATTTACAAGTGAGTTACTGACAGCGTAATACTCAAAAGCATGAAGGTTCTTTAAGAATACATAGCCCTTCTCCCACTCTGAATACACTTTAAGAATATTTAACTTCAGGGTAAAATTCAACAGAAGTTTTTTATTCCATTGTGTTGAGAGGAGATAATATTAATATCCAATTTTAATGTAACAATAATTGTGAGCCTGTTTTTGTTTCCAGGTAAGGCAACTCTATCATAGTAGTACAGAAAAACAAATGGTTTAAAAAATTCAGAATAAATGACCATAATGTACACTGAACATCTGATCTAAGACATTCCTTTTTTTAAATTGTATTCCTGAGATAAATAACACTGCTGCAAATCATTTCAAACTACACTATCCACTTGAAATTTTAATGTCCTCCCATAAACAACATGAGCAGAACTACTTTTTTCCACCCTTCTTCCTTCTGTGGATGAACATCAAAATGTAGAAAAATACAGAGAAGAATCTGAAGACCAGATTAATTTACCACAAATAAACTAATAATTCTTTCATTTTATAGTCAACTGAAATACACCTTAAAAACACTGGGAGGCCTTCTCTTCCCAGTTCTTCTTGAAGTCAGGAAAGGCTGAGCT
>RJWJ010005417.1:0-68510 GCA_004363605.1 Indri indri
GAGGCCTCTAGAGGTTAAATTTTGGTAAGGTCAATTTATTTTCAATGTGTAGTTTCAAAGGAAATCACTGAACCTTAATGAAAATGATAGCTACCATTCATTTGATGTTTACTAAGGGTCAAGCATTGTTTTAAATGTTTTACAGTCACCATCTAATTCAATTCTGCCAACAAACCAGAGGGGATGCATTATCCTTGGAGAAGTTAGTAACTTGCCAGGTCACATCCCTAGTGATTGTTGAGGGAACTAAATTCAAGTCTGTAAGATTCCAAGACTCTCTCTTAACCATTTTCATATTCAAAGTTGAATTAAAAATCTTCAGGGTCCCATCCAGCTTTGAGATTTTACCTTTGGAACATATGAATATAAGCACTTTTTAAGCTTAAATTTGATATCAACCGATACTCCGTATATACAGTAAATCTTTGAGTTTCCATTAGTATTGCAGCTACTGTTCCAACAATTCTCCCTAAGGAAAACACTAATAAGAGAGTTGTTGTATTTTAAATTCCTGGTGGAAAACATACATTAACCTCTAGTAATGTCTAATAAAACCTCTAATAAAAATTTTAATGAGGCCAGATGTGGCAGCTCATGCCTGTAATCCTAGCACTCTTGGGGGCTGAGGTGGGAGGATCGCTTGAGCTCAGGAGTTTGAGACCAGCCTGAGCAAGAGTGGGACCTGTCTCTACTAAAAACAGAAAAATTAGCTGTCATGGCAGCACATGCCTGTAGTCCCAGCTACTCAGGAGGCTGAGGCAGGAGGATCAGTTGAGCCCAGGTGTTTGAGGTTGCTGTGAGCTAGGCTGACGCCACAGCACTCTAGCCCAGGCAACAGAGCGAGACTCTGTCTCAAAAAAAAAAAAAAAAAGTTTTAATGATATTCAGCATTGGCTCTTCATCGGCAATGAGATAGTTGTCTCTTTACCACTGGCAGCTTCATTACACAAAACTTTTCTGTGAGTTTCCTCTTGAATCCCATCAAATTATACTGCACTGATTTCTTCATACACAGTTACACATTTTTAATGTGTGAAGTGGGTACTGTATGTATTCCATATGTCATTTTGATCATTACAGTACATGACTCTTCCATAAATGACTATTTACCTGCTTAGTTTATTTTTCAGTTTTAATCTTTAGTTTTTTAAGTGTCCTATCCTATTTCATGCTTGTTGGACATTCCCATATGTATGATCTAGTTTGACGTACTTGGGGGACCTCATGGGCATGGTAATGCAGATTTACAAGATTGCAAAATGTTGTCTCAATGCAGCAGAGAAATCTTTAATCTTTTTTCTAATTAATGTTATTCAAAGATAAATTAGAATGTGTCAGTAATAGTTATAACCATAACTATCATTTTTACACTGCCAATTACATACTAGGCATATAAATACTTTTATAAATATATTTAATAGTTTACATATTAAATATTATATTTAATATTGTGTACAGCAGTTTCACAGAGTCTATTTTGTACAGAGTGTTAGAAACTGGTCTCTGAAACCTGAGAGAGGTTTTGTGGCACATTTTTATTTCTTAGAGTATGATGTGCTAAGCAAAAAGAAAAATGGGTCTCCGGAAAAAATGTATGTACAATCTAAATTCAACATCAGAAGAATAATGACTTATTAAACTTTGGAATAATTATAAAAATATCAGTAAAATTTTTGAACTCAGATGATATATGCCAATGAAACTGTCCTAGTGGGGCAAAAAAGGAGAACTCAGATGATATAAAAGAATATATATAAACATCATTTTAAACAGACATTTCTATTAAAATGTTTCTGCCCACTGTAGCAATGTTATTATGACATATTTTACCTTCTACTGATTTTAGTCTAAACGTAGGCAGACACAACAGAAGAACAAGTATATCCTGGGTTTGGGGGTTGAGGATGTATAAAGTTCCAGGCTGCCTGGTTTGGGGGGTGGGAGGGTGAAGATGGGGATGAAGATGAAGGCCAAGCCTCAGCCTCTGTCTGGATAGGTAAATAATATCCTGGCTAGAACAGGAGGATTTTCCAGAGAGAAAAACAATTTTAAACTGGGGAGAGATGCCTCTGAGGTGGCCGGGTCTGACGGGAACTGGGAGCTGAAGGCCAAGAGGAAGGGCAACAGAAAACCTACAGGCAATCAAAAGCAAACCAGGGTCTAAGGAATAGGAAGAAAGAATCAAGTAATTAAGGCCCTGAGTTTACTCAGAATTTTTGGTACTTCTAAAAAATTGTACTTCCATGTTGTAAACTTGCCTTTGAAGCCATTATTGTAGGGATAGGTATATAAATGAGAAATCATTTCTGCAAATGAGCACAGTGTTTAAAATGGTGTGTGCTGACAGTTTTCTGCTTGAGTAGAGGTACTTTTAAATCAATGCAACCAGTGTTAGTTAAGAATCATACATTGGCCTTAGGGTATCTGTCTTCCTCTAACAGGATTTTGGGCCATGTTGATAATAAAGGCCTAAGGAATGAAGAGTCAGCCTTACCTTTCTGTGTAGTTTGAAAACAGCACAGAACAAAACACAGAGATACTGTCTAAGAGAACCAGCTGGCTTTCTAGACATTCTGCTCCCTGGTGTTGAGAGCTTAGTGTGCGGTCACTGCCTTCTAGGTTCTGGGGCTCTGTTCTGTAGGCACGTAGCATCAATTGTGAGCACACATAAAGGTGCCTGAAGAGTATCTCAAGCTAACCAAACTCATGAGAGGTTGATCCTTTTTTTTAAAAAATTTTTTATTTTGAGACAGAGTCTCGCTTTGTCACCTGGGGTAGAGTGCCATGGCGTCAGCCTAGCTCACTACAACCTCAAACTTTTGGGCTCAAGTGATCTTCCTGCCTCAGCCTCCTGAGTAGCTGGGACTACGGGTGCTCAGTACCACGCCCAGCTAATTCTTTTTATTTTTTTAGAGATGGGGTCTCGCTATGTTGCTCAGGCTGGCCTGGAACTCTAGGCCTTTGATCCTCCAGCCTTGGCCTCTCAGAATGCTGGGATTACAGGCATGGGCCACTTTGCCCAGTCAGAAACCATACTTTTCAAGCATGGCACACATAGATGTACCTTATAGCATACCTGGTACATAGAGATGCTCCAAAAGATTTGTTGGAAAGACACAGATTGCAGCAAGCATTTTATTTTCTATTATCTCCCTTGCTGTTTTGGGTATGCATATAGCTTTTTAGCATGGCTTTCAACTTACCCGTTCTAGAATTGCCCTTTGTTTCATCCAATAGTGGGAACTTCTAACATTCCTTACCCAATAAATGCAATGATGTCCACTCCCCTTGGTGTTGATAAATATCTTACAATTTTTGCCTTTTTATTTCCTTCGCAGGTAGGCTATAATTGTACCTGTTTCCTCACTTTGAGCAGACATAAGATGAGGGTCCATTGTCATGGACCCAGGCGTAACTGCATCTTTCAATTCTCCTTTCCAGCTTCTGTCCTTATCTGACAAGTTCCACACTCTTTCTAACAATAACAATGGTCTTTCCCTCAATGTGTTCTGTGGAAATGCCACAAGACGTCTCATTCATTTAAGCCTTTTCTTGTTGGTTAAATAATTTGGCAATCTGTATTTATCAGATGCTACCCCTCTCCTAGAATCATGAGATTTTACACTGAAGACCCGTGATTAGGTAACTATTACCTCAAGTTCACTCTTCATAATTTTGAATTTAACCTGTTTCATGTTGTTGTTTTCCATGTAAATCTGAGACTGTATTTGCTTTGAGGACAAAGGACCCTGCCAAGGACAGCACTTTTGTTTTTAATACAATGTTCACATATGTTTGATAAATAAATATTACATTAAACCTGAGTTAGGACAGTAGTTTTTGAACAGTGATATAAAGTTTTTTCATGAGAGACAGACTTAGCTGTTTCATAATAAGAACCTTTGGCTGTAAAACTTTCAGTACAGGGTACTTGGTCATTCAATCACAGGTAGGCTAAAATTAAGAGACCGTTAGTGTAGACTATGGGGGAAATGATAATAGTTTGGGGTAGGGTGATGGAGGTGATGAGAAATGGAAGATTTGAGAATCTGAACTGTGATGGATTAGCTATGGGGGTGGGAGTGAAGAGGGATTCATGGCTTATGTAACTGATGATGGCAGTTCATTTCCAAAGAGATTTCTAGAAGGTCAGAACACCCTATTGCCTGGACAACATGGTGACTATCACTGCCAGTTTTTCCTTTTTATGTTCTTTGTTTGTTGTCATGGAGACCCTATCCTTGGTTAATGTTTTCCTACTTTTAGGCATAATTTACATTTTCTTAGTTACAATTAAATTCCAATTCTTTCCCCTGTTTACTCTTAGGTAACCATAATTGGATTTGGGTATTCTTAAAAGATTCCAACATTTAGGAATCACTTGAGATATTCCATTTCTTCAAATGGATCATCTTTGATATTTTAATTTCATTTTTAGAGGAAAATCTACACAAAAACTTGAGTCTACCGTAACTTATATGCCAAAGTAAATAGTAAATAAATCAATGAATTAGATTTCCCAAGGAAAAAAATAGATCGAATACTCTATTGCTGGAGGTTAACATAGATCAGAATAACTTAAAAAAGAATGACATTTGGTTACATAAAAATGGGTAACTTTTGTAGATAAAACCAAACTAAAAAAAAATATTTAGAGGATTTATGACAATAAAGGCACATAACTTCATTATATGAACAACTCATGTATATAAATGTGAAAGCCATTAATATTCAGTCAGTGGTAAATAGGCTAAGACATGAACAAAGCTAATTCACAAATGAGGAATTAAAATAATAAACATGGAAAAATGTCCAGGCCCTGGTAATCAGAGAAATACACATTAAACAAGGTACATTAAATTTGTTAAATTTGCAAATTAAAAAATATGTATTCTGCAAATTTTGGCAAAAATATAGTAAAATGGATTAATTCATATATTACTAATAAATTAGAAATTAGAATAATTATTTTGGAAAGCAACTTAAAATATCATGATTCATTGATGACGAGGACGTCCACCAATATGTAAATAGTTAAGAAAATTATGACAGCTACATGATATATCTTTATTAAAATAGAAAGACATTGTAGCAACAGAGGAAAATGCTTGTAAGTTAAAAAAACCCCACAGGATATAAAATTGTATATGTAGGAGCAAGCACTTCAACCATTTGAAAAACTAATTATATATAGCCAAAATATCAAGAATAAAAGAAACAAGACTGGAAAGATACACAAAAATGGCAATTTTGCAGGAACACTATGAGATTCTGAGTGATACGCTCCCTGTTTTCTAAACATTCTGTAATGTGGTATGTTGCCTTGTTGTGGATCTGACTAGGAGGCCATGGGAAGTGGCCTGTTACTGGTTCTAAAATCAGAGATCAAAGAATTGAATGGCATCTTTGAAGGGAAGCATGGTTTAATAGTTTAAGAGGTGGGTTAAACTGAGGTTTTAAAATTGCGATATCCAGGGCCAATTCTGGGTGAAACTGTTGACTCGGGATTCCTCTTCTGCAGCCGCCTCCGAGGCTGCGTGCTGGTAAGGACTCAGAAACTTCTGCTGTCTTCCTAAGAGGCTTCCTTATCCAGGCCTTCAATCTTTACTCCAAAAATGACCCAAACTCATCCACACTGAGGTTAAACGTCCCTAGGTATATCGATGTTTTATCTCGGATTCGAGCCTTAGTCTAAATTCATAAGTGAAACCTTATACCTTTGAATTCCAGGCCTCACTCAAGTCGGGAGTGTTTCTTTCCTAGGATAGCTGAAGACTATCAAGGGGTAGTCAAACTACCTCGGAAAAGGTGCGTCATGGTTGGCACAGCCAATTACTCCTGGATTGGTAACAAAAACAGTCAGAAAAAGTAAAATGTAAAATCATAATTTACAAATTAAAGTCGAAAAGCTTCAGAACGATAAGGATCTTGGCCCTCTCCGCACGAAGCCGGTACGCTGCTACGTGGGTTTGATTTTTACACGGAAGATGTGCTTATCTAGGAAACTTAACAGTGGGGTCAGGGAGGACTGTGAGAACGCGGCGCCCCGCACTGCCGGACAAGGGCCCCCGCACATCTCCGCTAGCCTCAGCCGCCCGCGAATGGCGTCCAGGGGGAGACGAGAGAACGACGCGTCCAGGCTCGCCTTGCGGCGCACTGAACTTCCGGCGCGGGCGAAGGACCGGCCAGGCACTTCCGCCTCAGGCTTGGGCGGTGCGGCCGCGGAAAACCGCGCCCACTCTTACGCTACCTGCCACGACAGCAGCAGCATGGCGGGCGCAGAGTTGCGGGCGGCGCTGGAGCAGCGGCTTGGCGCCCTGGCCATTCACACGGAGGTCGCGGAGCACCCCGAGGTGAGGTTCCCGCCCTAAGAGTGACCACCCGGACAGCCCTGGTCGGAGTGGTGGCCTGCGTTGCAGCGTACGTCAGGCGAGGCAGCTAAGCCCAGGTGTTTCAGGGGTAATATACCATAGAAACGAAGCTACAAGAGCATTTCCCGGGTCTCAGAGTGCAAAGGGGACCCGACAGGGACAGCCCAGGCCTCCCCTGTTGGGACTATGAGGTTATTGCAAAGAAACTAACTTATGGGAGTGATTTGATCATATCTCACGTTGAGAACTAGTGCAACATATGGAGAACTTGTGCATCTTAAATGAGTCTAGGGTGTTGGTCAGCTTGTCCACTTTATGCGTACATAAGTTACCAAACAGTAAGTCATCTATTCGGTGGCTACGATGTATCAGGCACCTTACATACAGCAGGACACACCAAGGTTCAGATTTGGTATTTTACTATTTTGGTCAGTTTGATCAGGAGTCAAAACTAACCTTTTGCAGCGTGGTAGAAGTCACCATCACCCCAAAAAGTGGTTACAAAAGTGTTCACCCCTGTATTTTCATAAGTTTTAACATGGTTTAGTGTATTGCAAATATTTCACAGAACCAATATGTAATTTGAGTGGTGCAGGACATAAAGTTTACCTAAGGGTTCAGTGGTAGTTGATAATGGCTAAATTACGGTGATCTTCAGAATACAGAAATACAAGTTTAGTATTCTTCACTTTACAAACGTAATATCAAAACTGTATCATTTTCTCTTACTTTCCTCCCTCCCATATAGTCATATACTGTCCACCTTCTCTAACGGTGCGTATTGCCAGTTTTTCTGATGTTCTGTCTCTCTTAGTCCAGAGCTTAAGAGTCCCTGCCCTCTCACCCTCCCTACGGTTACATATTTCTAGAGTGGTGGCTGCCACATGGCCTGGATGTAATGGAATGCTAAGGAATAGGTGTCCAGGGCTGCTGTAAACATTCAGTACCAAAATTTTAAGGTTAAAAATAAACAAACAAAAGTTTCTTAGGAATATGAGGGCTTGGCCAGCACATTGGAATAGAAGACTGGCCTAACAGAAACTGTCTGAGGTTCTTAAGTGAGAAACTGAGATGGCAAGAGCTTATAAATAATTATTTGGGCCAGGCATGATGGCTCACACCTGTAACCCCAGCACTTTGGGAGGCCAAGGCGAGAGGATCACTTGAGGCCAGGAGTTCAAGACCAGCCTGGGCAACACAGCAAGACCCTGTACCTACAAAAAATAATTTTAAAAAATTAGCTGGGTGTGGTGGCGAGCACCTGTAGTCCCAGCTACTTGGGAGGCTGAGGCAGGAGGATGGACCCTGGAGTCTGAGGTTGCAGTGAGCTATGATCGAGTCACTGCACCCCAGCCTGGGTGATAGAGCAAGACTCTGTCTCAAAAAACAAACTAAAAAACCAAAAAACTAAAAATAATTATTTGGTAATGGGGTGAAGATAGGTTTCTACCAGTAAAATTCAAGGCAATGAGTACTTACTCCCTAACCTTTTAAACCCAGCAAGCAAAATGCACGTAAGAGTGTGTGTTCCCATGTGATAGGTTTCTACCAGTAAAATTCAGGGCAATGAGTACTTACTCCCTAACCTTTTAGACCCAGCAAGCAAAATACACGTAAGAGTGTGTGTTTCTGTGTGCACATATGTACATGCATGTTTATTCTTACACTTCTCATTATGTGATATTTTATAGGTATTTACAGTTGAAGAAATGATGCCACATATCCAACATTTGAAAGGAGCACATAGTAAGAACTTATTTCTTAAAGATAAAAAGAAAAAAAGCTATTGGCTGGTGACAGTTCTTCATGATAGACAAATTAATTTAAACGAGCTTGCAAAGCAGTTAGGTGTCGGGAGTGGAAATCTTCGGTTTGCTGATGAAACATCCATGCTAGAAAAACTAAAAGTTGGTCAAGGCTGTGCCACACCCTTGGCACTCTTCTGTGATGATGGAGATGTGAAATTTGTTCTGGATTCTGCTTTTCTGGAAGGTGGACATGAAAAGGTATACTTTCATCCAATGACCAATGCTGCAACCATGGGATTGAGCCCTGAAGACTTTCTCACATTTGTGAAGACGACAGGACATGATCCCATAATACTAAACTTTGATAAAAACAACTAAATGGGCTAATATTTAGAATAAATTTATTTCTAAAAGCTGTTTTTCTTATAATTTATAAAAGGCATTTAAAGTGTTAAGAATATTTAGTACCCTTGGTTTGGTGACTATCTAAATCACTTTAGGAGGAATACACTATTTCATCTTAGAAGAATTCTTTTTATTTTTTGTTTTTGAGACAGAGTCTTGCTCTGTTGCCCTAGGTGGAGTGCAGTAGCATCATCGTTGCTTACTACAATCTCAAAACTCCTGGGCTCAAATGATCCTCCTGCCTCTGCCTCCCTAGTAGCTGGGACTACAGGCTCGTGCCACAACGCCCAACACCTGTCTAACTTTTCTGTGTTTAATAGAGATGAGGTCTCACTCTTGCTCAGGCTGGTCTCAACTCCTGAGCTCAAGCTGTCCTCCCGCCTCAGCCTCCCAGAGTGCTAGGATTACAGGAGGCGTGAGCCACCACACCTGGCCAAAAGAGCTCTTTTTAAAAATGTATTGAGGTAGTTTTAGTCAGCTCAGAGATTCAACTCCCTATCTTCTATGACAATTGCTCATTATAGGAATGCCCTCAACAATTAATGCTTCTATTATTAACTACTTACATCTTTAGGGTGTTTGTTGTACTTGAAAAAAGCAAGTTGTAAAATAGTATGTATAAAATTTTATGTATGATAGTGTACATAATACAGAGGAAAAATCAAAAGGAATATAGGAATATATTAAATTGTTGATAGTGGTTATTTGGGGGAATTAGAGATTAAGAATTCTCAGCAAGATTTTTTTTTTTTTTTTTTTTGAGACGTAACTGTTTCCCAGGTTAGAGTGCAGTGGCCTAATCATAGTTCACTGCAACCTTGAATTCCCCTGCCTCAGCCTCCCGAGTGGCTGGGAATATACGCCGGTACCACCACGTCCCACTGATTTTTTTGTAAAGACAGGGTCTTGCCCAGGCTGGTTTTCAAACACCTGGCCTCAAGTGCTCCTCCTGCCTCAACCTCCCCAAGTACTGGGATTACAGTTGTGAGTGACTGAGTCCCCCTCCACTAAGATACTTAAAACAAACATGGGGACAAGGGTAAAAACTTTGATTATTGGGTGTTTGTTTTTAAACCAGTGATTTTTTTTTTCAGTGAAGAATAAGCTAATTAACTGTCTATAACAATATTACAAAATTTTAGTCTAGAAAAACTACTAGAGGTAGAAAATGTTATGTCATAATATACTATTAAAATGATATTTTAAAACTCAGTTGTGGAATATACATTATGCCATTAAAAAGGATTTGTTTAGTCTTTGTTCAGAGATTAGAAATGTGAACATACTTGTACAGATTTCTTCTGTTCTCTAGGCTGTATTAAATTTTATCATCACCTTTCAATTATGACATCCGAAACAGTATAAAAACCCAGGACTATCTGGAGTCATCTGTCATCCAGAAACCATTTTAAAAACACAGAGTAAGAAAATTTGACATATTTTTTTTTCACCTTACTTAAAATCCTTCAATTCTCATATTTTCCTCTTGTACAATCAATGGGATATTCTTAACCACATTTTCCTAAGTTGATCCCTCAAAAAATAATTTCCATCTGGTAGAGATATTGTACTTAATTTGCACCAGCATGTGTTACTAAAAGGCAAAAACTACGATTACCTTATTCTAAAGATTCCATGTTTTTAACCTACTCTGTATTGTATCTCTAAGACAAAGAGACAATCTTAGGTTGCTCTCCATATAAAATGAAGGTACTGATGAATAGAATCATAGAAATTAAGCATTTTAGGTATCTGGTCTAACTGCCCTCCCCACCTTCTGGTGAAAACAGCCCCAGAAAGACTGACTTGCCCAAGGACACAAGGCCTGTTGCTGTCTGTAATATTCTGCCTCCCCAAGTCTGAAAGTGAAAATAAAAGAGATTAATTTGTGCAGGCTATTAGATTATATTTAAACCTATTTTGGGATTGACAGAATTGACGGTGTCTCTTTTCTTCCCAAACCTCTAATACTCATCCCAAGGTTAGGACAGAATTAGCTAAACAAGGTTAAAGGTTATGTCTGACAACAGTTCTCCAGGGGAAAGGGGTAGGAATAAAAGAATAACACTTGGCTAAAAGGATGTTATTTTTAAATGATTACTAACCACTTGTTATAAAAATCACCTCTTGCTTTTATTTTTATATCAGTTTGATAAATGAATGTTAATCCAACTTAATTTTTTAAGGAGAAACAAAAATTAAAATGAAAAATGTTTTTTTAAAAGACAAATCAAACAATGATGTCTCTTTTGTAAAGAGTTGGATGCCTGTGGCTGACATCAGGTATTGCCAAGTAATAAACATTTTGCCATTCAACTATGAATCCCTCATTAGCATTAGTTTTAAAAGAAATGTTACAGATTTTATATTATTTGATTTGGTATTTAATAACAGTTACAAGTACAATGGCAAACACTGAAAAAGAAAACCCTTAGCAGAAAAGAAAAACACAATTTAAAGTCAGGTTTTGTTGAAGGTGTTATAAGTGCAACTTTATCCATAAGCATTCCTTTTAAGGCATTTTCATTGTCCAAATATCTCAACATGTACATCAAGGTTTGTATTATAAAATGGGCTCCTTTTGTATTACTCATTCAAGGCTTAAAGAAAAAAATACATCTCAGGATTAAGTGTAGCTGAAAAGAAAAACAGAAAAATTCACCACTTTTTCTCATAAAATGTAACTTAAGATACAAAAGTTATTTAGCATACATTATTACTCCCCATTGTAATTCCAGATTAGGTACAGTATCTTTTTCTCTTCCTGACATAAACCCTTAAGACAGCACAGGCTGCAGTACTTCATTTTTGAGGTGGCTGCAATTCTGTAATATGCACAGTGATTTTTAAATAGGCTCTTACCATGCCTTGCATGAAAGGTGCTACATACAAACCTGTTTTGTGAACTCTTTGGTAACCACCAATTCAAAACCTTGGACCAAAACATTTCCACATGGCCAGATCTGAAGCACATTATTGTAGCTCTGGGCCAAAGCTATTACCCTGTATATTGAATTCTTTAGTCTCCCTGGGGGTTTAGGTGTTGATTTAGAATAGAGCCAGATAATTAAAAGCATGTCAGGCTGCAGTTAGTTTCCAGTTGGCTTTACTATTTTGTTTGGCAGCAGCAGTTTAAATAAGGGAAAAGAGTGGCTTCCTACAAAGTTTGCTTCTGAAGGTATCTTGGAGAAATAAAATATTCATGTGGTTATTATCCAGTCCTTTCTTGAAATGGTCTGAAAAAAGTGATGAATATAATGGAGAATATTCATATTTTTGCAGTCTCAACGTGTTCCCTTGGTTGTTTCTTTAATTGTATTTCTCAGAGTCAGCCTATTCAGATTCAGTACTTTACAGACTGTCCTTCAGCATTTTCTACTTCAAACATTAATGTGCTTAACTCAGCAGGTTCTCTATTTTAGGATATTAGTGTCCTGGAGAGGTAAGCTGTGTTATCATTCACCCTCATTGGGCCACCTCACACTCATTAAATTTTAACTTTCAGTAATTTTTCTGGATGTATCCTAGTTGTGCAAATTAGATGCTAACTAATATAAATCTAAGTTACCTACTGTTTTTAGCTAATACATAATTTCTATGTTTACTTTCAATTTATCCACCTAAAAATGAATTTACATTTTTACATGCAAGTGTCTCTCGACTGCCCTGATACCCATTACCAATTTGATACTTGAATCCAGGGAGTCACGATGGAAAGAAAGATGTTTCAAAGTCTAGAGAATAAGTTTTAAATATTTCTGTGTGCAATATTTGTATTTTAGTAAGAATCCTTTGTATTTACATTTACATAGCACCTTTCATCCAAGAGTTTCAAGATGATTTAACTTTATAGCATTTGGTGGTGAAACCTCAGTTAATGGGGGCATTGAGTTAAATAAGTTCAAGTTCTCTAACTTCCACTTCAATGATTTCTGGTCAACTAAGCATGCTATCTCTCTTTTTTACTGATGGTCTTTTGGAAAGCAGACTATGAACGCAACATTGATACTCACCTACTGAGGGGTTGGGGGAGACAGACATTGACTTTTCCCATCGCTACTGGGTTACTGATGAAACACACAATTCATAAACCTCACACTATGGAATATGGAATTAATTATTCCAAAAAGTTCTTTTGAGCTGGTAATGAAAGCCTAAGAAGTGTACTGTTAAAATAAAAAATAGTCAATATCTTTTTCACTTTAGATCCTAAAGATTACTCTGGTATTTATTTTAATAATGAATTTGCAGTAATGAGTATCAACGCATTTTTCTGGATTTCATAAGAAAATAAAACTGTGATATAAAATTGGAACTACTAAAAAAATTGATGTTTCCCTGGACTAACTAAATCTACTTTTTTGTGCTTCTTCCAAATGTTTAAAGGTAACAAATGCATACAAATATTTGAAAAGTACCAATAAGAGTTATCAACTTTAATGTATTATAAAGGACAAAAACAGAAAAATTCTTATTAATAAATGATAACCTTAATAATAAATGAGCTCCTGGCAAAATGCAGATTATAGTAAATTATTTACATTATTTTTGCCATAAGAAAACTTCTTAAGCAACAGTCAGCTCTCAAGTTAAAAAAACTAACACACATACATAACCCAATACCAAAAAAGGGAAATGAGTTAAAACAGAAGAGCTTTATCTTAGGAATAACATTTGCTGGAAAACCATCTTACTAAAAAAAAGTTTCAGAAAAACACTTTAATTACCTTGGATCTATGTATGAATGCTTAGTGTCACTTAATGGGGAATATGGAAAGATTAATATCACTATAATTTTATAGCTCCTATTTAATTATGGATCTTTTAGATTTATAAACTGAAGTTCTTTTGAAGTGCATCAAAATAATTGGCTTTAAGAAAAAAAGTACCAACACATGCAGTCTGCTAACCAAATAAGGCTCTGACATGCCAAAACAATTTTCTCTGTATCTTGATATACAGTACATTCCACAAAATACTACAGCATTTAATTTAGATTCATACAACTAAATATAAATGACTAGATTTTGGCTAATACTTAGCAGAAGCATTAAGCAAACATAGATAAATTCATGAAACAAATGATGAAAGAAGCAGATTGTTCTTGGAGTACTTCCTGAAACACTGGACCTTAAAACACTTGGTCCTTAGCGAGAGAACGTCCTTTATTCAGTAGATCTTAACAGTACAATGTATAGTAAGTCCTAAAACTTTCTAAAAATTTTGGCAGTTGAATCCAGTAGTGCTCCTTGATTCAAGGAAGAAATGAAGGTTTGTATTTCTTGCCTGCTCTATTCACGAAGGATTGTTAAAAGTCTCCTTAAAGATTTTTTAAAATGATTCCTATAGTTGCTAGGTGTCTTGTTACTTCAGAAATAAAGGCTTCACATTGAGAAACTGAAGGACACTTTTCTCTCTGTATTTAGTTGGAAGGTAGAAAGAAGAAAGAAAATATAAGAAAAAAGCTTAAAGATAAGAGAGAGATAAAATATAGGACAGCCACTCTAAGAACAGCATGCATTAGATAATTCTATGGGAATGAGACAGTGACAGAAATCAGAGATAATTTTTCTTTGGCTCTTCAAACAATAAGCATTTAGTTTATTCTCATCAATTATCAAGAAAATTGTGGGGAAGTTGTATTCCTACCACAAAAAGACTTCAAACTAAAAAAGGGAATTCCTCGAACATTGTTCACTAGCAAAATTAAATTTAAATTGAGAAAAAAATAATTTTAAAAGATGTGTTCCCTGCACTGACAGGTTAAAACTTGCAGCAACCAGCTAATCTTGTACTAGTTAAATAGGACAGAAAGTCAATGAATGAAGCAAGCAATATTTACGTCTGTTAATGCAATGTGCACTTGTTCTCATACTTAATTTGGTTAGTTTGTATAAATGAGATTAATCTCATTTGCATTTTAAGCAGGAAACTCACCACTTGGCCCACATGTCATGTAGGCGGGTAATAGAATTAGGAGCTTTGTTGCTCCCTTGACCTGTTTTTTGAATTTCTGCTTTCTTGTACTTTGTCCACATCTGCAGGAGAAAAGTATTTCATGTTACTTAATCAAAGGTTATATATAATACGATTCATGAAGAAACTAAAGAGCTCTCACTGAGTAGGGCAAGGAGAAGGAAATCTGTAACTGGGAAATTTATTAATCTGACAGACATCTTGATACTTAAAGACTGATCTTTACATTTTAAAGCCATAAATAATATTCTTAGGAAAGCTATAACTTAAAAAAAAACATATAACACTAATATTTCTTCCCCTCTTACCATCGGACAGACTTACTTACTATGTTTATTTACTGAATAGTCACCATACAGTTTTAAACTAAAAACAATCTTGCATGCAGCAGCACAAACATCTACCATGAAATATCTGTATTATTTACTAAGAAAACCAGGGCTGAGGCATGTTTTGTAGGAAAATAATATACTTACTTATGTAGCTAAAATTGGCTTAGTCAATGCATAAGAATATGTTTACAATGTTACACAAATCATATTGGGTATAATTTCTAGAACTTAGGCCAGGAATACTGAAAGCTATTCAGTTTCATCATATTTAAAATTAGGGTACTAAATCTTCAGATAGTTTTTCAAATCATTTGTGAAGCTGTAGGATATTTATGGAGGTGTCTTAGAAGAAGTAAGTGCAGTGGCTTAATTGAGTCAGAGTGGCTTCACTTTTATCTTAAAGATTTTCCTTTTTTTAATTTTGGGCATCTGTGTAAGATTTCATTCACAGAAAGTATTATTGTGACTTTTTTTAATGTTTGTGAAATAGTGGTTCCGTGATTTCTAAGGTTTTTGCTACTGATAAAAATTTGATTCCAGGTGCTATGAAAAAAATGTAGGTAATGAACTATTGTTGTTTTGGGGGAACTTTGACTCCACAGCAGATGGTGGTTTCTGGAGGAAGTCTAGACTCTATTCTTGATCAGTCCTCAGCACACATGGACATGGTATATGTCTGCCTTACATGCACAGTATATATGTTCTTTTTGAAAACATGCTGTATCTGTACCTGTAGCCATTTAGGTGGAAAATACGTCTTTCCTGTAAGTCTAATATTGTAAAATAATCACTCAGTTTTTAATATAGTAGTGTGATTTTTCAATGTATTTTGAATGAATAGTCGATATTTTAAATGTAAAGTGTTATGGCCAGATTTATAATATCTCAAAGGTTGAAACAGCTGTGAAATAATCTTTGACTCAATGTGGAAAAGAAATAACACTAATTGACATTTGTGTCATATATGGCCCCCATCTAATCTCAGCTATATCTACCATTATGTTTTATTACTAGGTTATGGAAAAAGAAAAGGGAGAATATTAGCAACAAAAATATTTAAAATGTTAGGACTGGGCAACAATTGACAATAAAATAGAATGATGTATTCATGCAGAAGGTACACTGTGGTAGTAAAAAATATGAAAAATTTCTGATTCTGTTCATTTGATTACCTGCACTAAAACCATTTTTAGTAATAGCTATGAGAAAAAAAGTGTGGTCAAAGATATAAATGGAAGGGGCATAGTCCCCAAAATGATCTTGCGTAAGTATAAGAGGATACCTTAATTTACAAAGGACACGTATTTCGTTATGCAAAGATTCTCTAGAGATTTTTTCCTTAGGTTCAATTAATAACAACTTAATACAATAACAAATATAAAATAATAGTTTCCTCCCCACTTAGAAAGTCACATTTCAAGACATTCCTTCCAAGTACCAGGTTGAGTTATCAGTAATATTTAGGCTGAAGCAAAATGGCAAAAACATTCCAGAGACAGAGCTAAGATACATTAGGAGTAAGTGAATCAGGGTTACAACTTTTTTTTTTTTTTTAAATATTCTGGGTGTTAGAGATTCAAATTTAGCTGGTTAACTTTAAACATGCTATGAACACAGGTCATTTAAAATTTTATGACACTGGAATTAGCAAATATTTTCTCTATCTTATACGGGTTTTTTCTTTTAGCTAAAGAGTTTGTATTTATTATGACAAGGTAAAGAGTTTGTATTTATCACCTAAAATTTGTTCCACTAAGAACATACTTGTTTGTTTAAATGGTTACAAGTCCTACTTTTACATTTTAGCATAATGTATTTTTAAAAATTGTTTTAAGGAAATACATATATAATCTAATAATTAATTATAGAAGTAACAATTTTCACCACTCCGTAAACTTGCTATCATTTTGGAATAGAAGTAAAAATACAAATTTTCAACACAATGAATATGATTTGGTTTATTTCTTTTTGACTTTATATAAAAAAAGTACTAGAGAAACTATTGTTAACTGCTTCCAGGTAAATAAGTCATCTTGAAGGAAAGAGCTCTTGTATTTATCAGATGAAGAAAAGTGAAAAGATATAAAACTAATACAAATGCTCCTAGGGTACTGTGTAAATCACATTTAAATTTGATAGGGTTTTCTAGGAATAACACTAAATTTATGAGTATTAACAATGTTTTAAATCTGAACAATGTTTTATAAATATGGGCATTAGTTAATATTTGCTATATAGTGTTAAATTGAATTATTAACTATTTCTTTGAAAATAAAACAGGACAGATGACATAATTAAATGGCAAAAGAAAATGACATCTTTTTACATGTTTTCCTTACTAATACTGTACATGTGCAATATAAAGTACACATTCTGAAAAATGAAGAACAAGAGAGAGGAAGGAGAGGAAGAGAGAATATGAACATTCTTTCTTGGAAGCAACAAAGCAAATATGACGTGGAAATGTCTTCTTGGTAAGGTAGCATGCAACTGTTTTAACATGCTTCTGGATATCAAAGTAACAATCTTTTATCAGGCAACAAAAAATGTGAAAGAAGAAAGCATGTATGGTTAAGGTTTTTCAAGGCATGCAGAAAATGTACAATGCAATTAATATTTCATGCAGGCTTTGATGTGGTTACACATTCACATTTATATACATGCTATCATGTACAGGTGAACACTATGCAACAATTTAAAATAAAAAATATAAACCTAGCCAAATGATACTTCTCAACAGCAGCTCTTCAAATCAGATTAGCGAAGCACAGTGTATATCAAATAACATCAATGTATTATATTGTGCAGTTTTGATCATACACAACCATATTCATACCAAACAGTTTGATTATCCTCAGAAACCAACAATGCAGCTTCTGTGTTATCAGGATAGAGGCATGCAGGAGTGACAAGATTACTGCTATTTACAGAAGACTGTGGCTTACTGCTACTGGAGTTCTGATTATCAGAAAACTGTTCATTATCTTTCTGTGCAACTTTATCCAAAGAGCCAGAAGCCTGGTCAGTTACTCTGGTGACTGGCCTGGGAGGTAACCCACTTATATTACTAACTAATTCTGTATTCAGGGATAAAAATGGCTGAGATGAATGAGCCACAGTAAATGACTCTATGCTATTCTTTGCTGATATTCCAAATGCATCACTAGGCACATTAACAGTGGCAAAAGTTTGGTTTAGAAAATGTGACCTTTCTTTTCTTGAGTTTCTAGCCTGTGTATATAGAGACTCAGGCACACCTGTAGCTAACTCATCTTGGGCACAAGAACCTACAGCATATGTTGAACTGTGAAGTGTGTGAGAGGACCACTGGTATAAACGGTACTCACTAGATGCTGCAGTGGTGTTGCTATCAGCAGCAGCTGGTGGTGAATCAACTGATACAGGCAGTCTACTGTCCTTAGTCAAAAAATCATGGATGCTTGTCCTTCGTGTAGTTCCTTCGGCAGTAGAGATCACACTGCTTGCACGAGGTAAAGTGGCATAAGGGTTACTATCTTTTGATTGTCGTGACAGAGAAGTTTCTTTTACCAATTTTATCTTTCCTTGAGTGCCTGGTGTAGGTTTTCCTGCAGAACTAATGAAGTAGCTTTCTTCAGTCTTTCGAGGACCAGGTCTCACAAACTCAGGCTTAGTTGTCCGTCTATCATAGAAGTCGCCTGGGGTTTTTCCACTTACTGACCTGGCCAGACCACAGCTAACTGGTTTGTCTTTTCCCAAAAAGTCAGAAGAGACAGACAAACTTTTCATTACTTCATCTAAAAGATTCTCTTGACTTGATGACTTTATCTGTTAAAAAAAAAAAAAATCGAAGTCCATTAGTGAATACAGTCATGTTTACTTTTCTGATACAGTAGACTGGACAATATAAAATTGCTGGTATTTCTTAACACTTCTTAACTGAAGGAAGCTCTAAAGTTCAATCACAGAAATTTAACTTAAGGTGTTCATCTAAATTAAGGTCACCATAGATAAAACTAACCTGTATTGAAGTAAGCTTGTTGCTTTCTTCCAAAAACTGTTGCAGAGTAACAATTTCACTTCCGGGGGAACCAGTTTTGATCTTGTGATGTGCTCGACTCTCTGACGTTTCAGGCATTTTGTGCTGGAGCACTGGACTTGATCTGGTTTGTCTTTTCCAGTACTGGATTGGACTGCTACCACTGCTGGACCAAGCCTCATGATCATGAAGGAGGCTAAATTCTCCACTGCTGTGGCTTTGTGGCCTACTTTGGCTATTAACTGCACCTGCTTTCAGAGTAAATGGTGTGTTGAGATTTCAATAATAGAAATGAGATTAATACTATATAAATAATAACATTTGTTGACTGGGTTTTAATTACATGAATAGGGCAACTTTCACACTTTATTTATTTAGAAATGCTTAGTAAACCATGTTATTCCTTCATCAGTCTAACAATTGTCTGCCATAGTCTGCTTCCTTATTTTGTCAAATTGACAAATACTGTAAGCTCCACAAGGGCAAAGACTTGCTTTTACCACAATACCCAGAGCCTAAACAAAGCCTCATACAAAGCAGGCACTCAATACACTTGATGAGTAAATGAATGACTGAATATACATTTTTAAACATTCAGGTTCAAATAATTGTAAAACACTTCACAATTCAGAACAAAATATGATTATATGAATTTTAAATTATTTCAGAATGTTAAAACCAAACTGTTCTAAATGCAAAATATTCTAATTTTTTGCCTCTCTATGAAGTCCTCATTACTTACTTGAGGGCTTCTCTGTTCATCCTAAATGAATAACCTTAACAGTTTTAAATTTAATATCACACATATAAGGAAAGACAAAAACACAATGCAATGACTTAGAGAATTCCAGTAAAAGTAAAAAATTGAATATGTATTCTTCTTTTTTTTTAATGTCTGAATCATCTGATTGTTCCTGATGTCCATTGTTGTATGGTGCCTATATAGCCTTAAAAGACTCACTTGAGGTTGAGCAACTATATAAAATGCCAATTAACTAGTTCTAGAATAAAAGTCCCTAAAATCTACGCTATTATTTAAGAGTATTTAAGAGTATTGATTCATTTTGATCAGTAGCAAACTGTATAGTACATCAAGACAGAAAATGCAGCTTTTCACGGTTTCCTAATCACAGAGAGTAAAGTGGGCCATGGAAGAATTTGGCTCAAGTTATGTAACATTTTACAGAAATAAGATTGTCTTAAATTTTCAAATCAGAAAAAATCTTAGAATATATTTTTCTACTGGATGTAAGAACATGATTATAAAAATTTTAAAAATCCCCTCCTCAAAATCAGATATTTCATATCACTGCAACAAAGTCATAGCATTAATGATAAAATAAAATTACAGCTGAGACAAACTAACTTCATAATCTAGAAAGCAACAGAACAAATGCATTCATTATAATTTGACAATTTGGACTATAGAGAACTGTAATATATTGGTTAAACAATTCCAGAATCTGAGAGGCATTGTATCTTTAAGGAAAAAGGTTTTAGTCAAGGTTTCCAGACATTTACATAAAAACCTCACCTTGGAAAGCATTTTAAAAAATTAAGGAAAAAATATCTTGAAATAATTCTTTCTTTCTTTGTTTTTGAGACAGCGGCTCGTTCTGTTGCCTGGCTACAGTGAGATCCTCCTGCCTCAGCCTCCCAAGTAGCTGGGACTACAGGCATGCACCACGATGCCCGGCTAATTTTTCTATTTTTAGTAGAGACAGGGTCTCACTATTGCTCAGGCTGGTCTCGAACTCCTGAGCTCAAGCAATCCTCCTGCTTCAGCCTCTCAGAGTGTTAGGATTACAGGCATGAGCCTTCAAATAATTCTTTATATGAGCTATACACATTCATATAGCTCTTGTTCAACATACATACACACACAATTGCTTCTCGAATTAAAAGCAAAATGCTTCCCCTTTTTTGTGGATAAATTAAGCTAAAAGTATTTCTAAAATATGAGTAATGTGAGTTCAATGTACCTGCATCATGAGAAAATTAAGGACAACCATTTTTATGTCAAAGACAAAATGTAAATAAAAAAAGGAACTACAGATAATTTAGAAGTATAAAGATGACATAAGACTTTTATCTGTGAAGATGAAAAACTGAAACCAAAATAACTGCTCCTGTTTTTACATTTGTATACATTGAAATACATTTGTATTACAATGTGAAAAGTATAAAATGTTCCAAAGAACTATGTTGCAAACATAGATGATTTGGATTTCATACTTTACCCCAGAAACTTCATCCCATCTCCCACTTTGTAATACTGGAAATGGATGGAGTATATTAATAAATTTACCTACAGCATACCTTTGACTTCATGGAGTGAAGCATTATTATTGCTATTGCTAGTGGATGTTCTGCCACTATCAAGGCTGGCTGGTCTCGAAGCTAAATGAAAAAATCAGGAGACAGTCTGATAAAACTAGCTGATGACACTGATGGGCTCTACATTCTGATCACAGAATGCTTTGAGGAAGCAATCATGCATACTTTCAGGCTGAGCATGCCCACAGAGAGCTGAATCTTACAGATTAGAAAGCAAAGGCATTTCCAGGATAGTTCAGTAAGACATTCTAGAACAGGACACTCCTGAAACAACAGTTGAGATTCAAAGAAAAAAGGATAAAGTGCATATTTAGATTTGAAAATGATTTCTAGATGGACACCAGGACTGTTGAACAGAATGACATGTCCCCCTAGTCCTCCCAAAATGCTAGTGATTAGGTCACTTACAACAGATCAGACAAGGAACCCTGCACATTGCAGAGATCCCACGAAGAGGATGGATATGAGCATCTGCACAGTTAATGTCCTGCATTCCTATCCACACAAGGGAAACAACTGTACAGTTAACACTGTCTATGCTACTTCTTAACATGCTGATTATATATGACAAGTTCTTTAACACGTTATCCATTTATTGTTAATAATTTAGTTTGGTAAGATACGATTTTTCAGATAAAAATCTGAAATAACACTGCAGAAAATTGGGTTTCTTAAAGTTCATCCTTTAAAATAAATGTTTTTAATATTTTAAACCAATATATTTTATATTGGTATTTTAAACCAATGGTAAAATGTAACTTTTATGATTTTAACCGTATACAAAAATGGTAACAAAATTACCTTTGAGGATTGTGCAGGCATACTTTATAAATGACCTTGACTAAAATAGAGAACATTTAGATGAAGCAATAATCTTAAAAGAGGCAAAAGGGAATATTAGGTTTGAAGAAATGGTAGAGGTAACTATGAGATGCAGGATAGAGGAAACATGCTTGCTGGCAATGCCACATTCACCTAGTCAGTGCAAGAGTTTTAGCATTCCCATTCTGTATTTAATATGTACTCTCTAAATAAAGTTCATATCTTACCATGAACTCTTGATCCCGTACTAGAATCATCACTAATACCTTGTGGACTTATGTCTTCAAAGGATGTAGTATCTACATAAAATAGCAAAATGGATATAAAAATATTTTTGTTTAAAAAATTCCATAATAAAATTTTATTTATGCAGAATATGGAAATTCTTTTTCAATCATGTATAAAACATCTTGATTTAACATATTTCATAGACTCAACCAGAAACTAGGAGTAAGAAATAGTAGCTCTAATGAGAGTTGACTTGCTTAGGGAAAACACCAGAAGCAATGAAACAATCTCCCCTGTGACCCTGCAGAGCAAAGCAAGAGCCTGGGTTCTGTGTGGTTCTCTGAAATTGTAGCGCTTTTAGGTTTTTATAAAAAACTTCTATCACTCCCTCCTTTTTTCACCCTTTACCTGGTTTACTTCTCCTTTTCTTGTTAGTTCATTAGCTGTTTATTACAAAAGGAAGCCTAGGAAAGATTTTAATTATTTGTACAATGTTTTAAATTTTTGATATGACTTGAAAATTCCCCCGAATCGAATACAGATCAAACTTTCATAATTATTTCAGGTTGTCGCTTTTAAAAAAAGTACACAGGGGAAAGTCAAATGAAAATTCCTGTTGCCAACAGTTACACCACAGTGCAAATAGCAGACGGCCTATACCTTTATTATTAACCAATTGCTTGGATCTGAAGCCTGCAGAAGAGTTGACAGTTGAAAAGTTGATGGCTGTAGTAGAGAAGGCCATAGCTCCCAATTCTTTTCTCCTTTTACCCGTGGAAATATCATCAGGAACCTCCAAATTCTCAGTACTACCTGTCCACTGTCCTGCTAGGACCATGGACTGCACCAGGTCATTCATGGCTGGGATGCAAATGAAAGCAAATGAATCAGCATGGTTAATGTATCTGCTCTTAAATCTATTTTGTACTATAAATGATCTGGGTTTTGTCCATGAATTAATGCAAATGGACATCAAAACTATAACCATAAGGTCATCTGAATTGTGACATGCATTCAGCTGAATGAAATGAGTAGGCCAAAAAGGCTAAAAAATTTCAGTAAATACTTTTATCCCACCTCCACCCCCTTTAAAAGACAGAGAAAGGAATTTTACTATGTGCAACTGCCATGCTTTTGCGCAGTGATGTGTGATATAATTAGAAGCCTTCACAAGGTGGTTTTGTGATGATAAAAATGGAATGAATAAAGGTAAGATGGAGAGCAGTTCTTATACAGCATCATTATTGAAAATGAAAGAGTCCTTGGTCAGAGCAGGTTACTGAAGAAATTATTCACTTTATGAATCAAATAAGTATACCATTCAATAAAAACCTGAAAGAGATGATATCCAAAGTGACACACATTTAATGTGATTATGTAACTACCCATTCCACTTAGAAAAATAAAACCCAGAATCTTATTATATAAAGAATGACAAACATTTTGAAGGGTTACAGGCCATTTTATTTATTTAATCTGGTTCATTAAGAAAATAAATTCCTAATGCTAAAAGTTTTGTTGTATTTTTCTTAAGTAAATTTCTTTGGGAAAAAAATCTCTATGGCATATAAAATTAAGGGTTTTTTTCTGCCAACTTTTAGAAAGCACTGGAAATTTACAAGTATATTACATGTATTACTAAACATATGCATGTATATGTATCAGTGGACATACATATAATGCAAATTCAGTGCCAGTTTTGAAAAAATTTTCTTCCAGCTCCTTGTATTAGAGGAAGACTGCACTTTGCAAAATAAGGAAATTGGTACAGTCCCGAGAAAGGTTAGTGAAAAATTAGTAATGAAAGCCAGTGTAGTCATTTGAAAGAAGCTGAACTGTCATAAAGTCTTACACATGGAACGACGGTAGCAGGCCTTCATTTTGTCTTTATCCTTCGGTCTGTTCCTCAAAAAGGGCAGTCTTTTCAGTGCAACCACTTTAATGTCAGAGCATGAGGAAAAACAGAAACAGGGAAATGAAAGAAAAAAGGGAGAAGAACAGATGGGAGTTAAATGTTGAAATTAAGGACAGAAATGAATGTTTGAGTTTCAGCTATGTATGCTATATTAAAGTTATTATTCTCATGCTGCTGAGTGATAATGAAATATGAAATATGTACTTTGATACTTTAAAATACTTGGAAAAGCACTGAAGACAATGATGAGGAACATATACTTTGAAAGCTTGGATTGGCTACAGTTCTATAAAAACATGACTTGATTAAAATTACTTATGGAGGGATCAATTTTCCTAGTTAAGTTGTCAACGTAAACCTTTAAAATTAAGGTTATTGGTGGGTCACGGAGTATACATGATGAAAATGTACAAAGCTCTTCAAGCCTCTATTTTCTTTAATCTGTTAAATCATATGGCTTTATTTTGGAAAACAAAAATAATCTAGAAAAATGCATATTCTACTAGAGTATTTTAGTAATATACATCAACAAAAATTAGGGTGCCCAAGGGATGTTTAAAACAATTTAAAGAAACTTTCAAAAAAATTGCATTGAAAGGCCAGGTGCGGTGGCTCATGCCTGTAATCCCAGCACTCTGGGAGGCCGAGGCAGGAGGACCACTTGAGCTTAGAAGTTTGAGACCAGCCTGAGCAAGAGCCAGACCCTGTCTCTATTTAAAAAAAAAAAAAAAAAAAAAAATCACATTAAAAACTTTCATTATTTTTGTAGACTTTAATAAAGAAAATAAGAAATTACTTCTTGCTTTAAACCAGATTCTGGTGCATTTTCAGCAGCACCATGGAAATAAACATTCTTTCAACCAAAGTCTTTCTAAAGATAAAAAAGCAATTATATTAAGTTCATTTTACAGAAGGTTGGCGGGGGAAAGAGAAAAAACTACTTCAACAGTAGCAATAAATGTTAGCACTAAGCTCCGATAAAGCTAAAAGGTAAGAAGGCACCTCAAAGCAAGCAAAAATGAGAGAAAAATATGTATAACATTTTTAGCTATTTTGAAGGGCTTCTTGGGTGAGTTTAATTTTGTGAATAAAAGTTGGGGTTATCACTCAAATACGGGAGTCATTAGGACAAAAATTAAAACGTTCACTAGACTAACAATTCTTAAGCTACATTTTAGGAAGATTGAAATATAAAGATTATTATATCTTTTAGAAATGTAATTTAGGACTTAAGAAAACAACTTGTAGAAAGACTTAAAACATATGAGGCCTGTCCGGAAAGTATCCAGCCACAGATACAATGGATACATGAATACAATGGCCAGGTACTTTCCGACAGCCCTCCTATTATACACAGCCTATGCTCTTTCTCAGGCTTTGCTATCATCTTGTAAGTAATCGAAGCTCTTTTGTCAAACTGACATGTGCCATTCATTAAAGAGTGCAATGGACATACAGCTTTTTAACTTGTCTGATTGCTATTAGGATTCACGATTCATTTAAGCTTTTAAGTTGACCTATTTCTTTTCAAACATAAACACAGCTGTTTTCAATGATTAAAAAGAAATGAACTGAAAGCAATATAAAAATGGACACTTAGCTAAAATAAAGCTGAGTGGTTGCAACATGAACACATTGTCTTATTTAGATACTTTTTTTTGTTTCTGTTTTCAATTGTTTGCCAAAGACTACTTTACTGACAGATACTCCTCCAAAATGGACAGGATAAAAGGAGTTACACATTTGCCAGGTTGGAATGATTCTTCTTAAGGCAATTCATTTGTAGATATATAACGTTCATTTCCCAAAGCATAATGAAATTAAGGGAGCTTTAGTATCACTGGGTTTTAGATTTATTTTTAAAATTCTAAAAGTGAACAATTGCAGAAAAGGAGAATATCACTTCCTTCTGATTCTTATTTTGGATGTTTCAGCAGAGAATATGAAAGAATGACAGATTTATACTTAATCAGAGAAGATGTCTTCAAAAAAGACTGTTGTACTTTTTTGGTGTATGCTTTTGTATCTGAATTGAAATATCTTCCTTTAATTTAAAAAAATTAAGTATACCCATTACCATTTCTCAGTTAAGGACAGATATTTTATATCTAAAGTTAATAAAATTAACTTATCTGCTACCCTTTAAGGAAAAGTTAATGATTTCTCTACAACAATAACTATACCCAGGGGTTTTATGTAGATTTACTTGGTAGACAAGTCCAGATAGCAAAAGACCCAGTGTAACAAGAATCTTAGGTGGGAATATAAAATTAAATGCTTTCTTGAGACTAACCTACATATATATGTGCATGTGTACAATGTTTTTTTGTTGCTTACCTATGGGTTCTAGTTTTTTGGCTGCTATAGTTGCCTTCTGAAATACACCCCATAATGTCTAATATCCTATATTCTAAAATATTGTCTTTTCAGAGATAATTCACCTGAGGCTAAAACCTTGTGTATAGTTTTTTGAGTGCTTTGAGAGTTGCCCATATGGAAAGTCAACCCCTGGGAGAGGAATCACCTGCATTTATCTTCCATTTTTAAAAAAAATGGTGTGTGTTTTTTTAATTTAGTGGCACTGGTTGTTGAGAAGATGCGAAGTATACTGTTTACATATTTTGTAAGAACACTGATAGCAGTCAACTTCTTAGATATCTTCGAAGGGCTTAGCATTAAATTATTTTCTCTTTCTCTTGAAATACATTTCTTTAGGCTTTTCCTTTGCTCTTACTGTTAAGAATACTAGTAACGAAATAAAAAGGCTATGAATTATATAGGGAACATTATAATGTGATAGTTCTAAATTTGTAATAAAAAAATTAAATCATAAACTTACACACAAACTTTTATCTCCCCAATTATTTTATAATTGATCCTTTACAAAACAATCTCTAGATAATTCAATTTGACACCAAAGTATATGAGCTAAAACTTCATTATAAAATGCCTTATTCTTATTAAGTTATAGATAATTATGAAAATGAAATCTTATACATATTTCTCACTTGCTGTCACAATCACCCTGTGAAGTATGAAGCAAAGGTGAAGGACTTGCCCATATTAACAGAACTAGCAAGTAGCAGAGGTATTCTGGCTCTTATTTCAATGTTTTTTATGCAGTATTTTACCCCTTTGGCCAAATGATGGTATCCCTGTATATGGTATATCTCAGAAAAATCATGTGGTTGTGCACTATTACAGTATGCAATTAATTTTATAATCATATGAAATTAAAAAGAAACTCCATTCACCAGACTATTGCCCCAAAGGACTGCTAAAATTTTTTAGAAAGAAATCTTTAGAAAGGACTCTAAATCAATACTATGTTTAAAGAGTTTAAGCACTCACTGCTGCTTTTCTTGGTCCCCAAGGTTTGGCCATCTTCTAAAGAGTTTGAACCCACTGAAGAACTATCTTGACTATCTTGATGGGGAAGCTGAAGAAATCCTTCACTGGAGTCTGAGCGGGTAGGTGTTAATGTTAGAGATTTCTGACGTTCCCGATTAATATCTTTCTTAGATTTTATCAGTTTTCTCATTTTTAGAGTAATCCAGTTGCCCCTCCTAATAGAATTAAAAAAAGTATCAGTCTAAAATTCACTATTTAAATCCGTCAAAAAATTAGAAATCTTCACAATATTAAAAATAACAGGTTTTTTTCAAAATAAAAATTCATAAAATTTGGTTAATGGTACCTTCTAGGAGGAGATGGGTCATAAAATTTGTATTGATCCATAATTTTCTCTTCTAATTTCTCCTTCTGCCGCCTTAATTCATTTAACTTATCACTATAAAAATAAAAAATTATATTTTAGGACATGGATATTTTGCACAGCTGTGAATCATATTATTTTGTGACTATGATCTAACTTCTCCCCAAAACATAAAAAAATACAGCTATCATGATTAACAACTAAGAGTTTATTATTTATTAACAATGGAATAGCTGGGTGCAGTGGTTCACACCTGTAATCCCAGCACTTTGGGAGGCCGAGGTGGGAGGATTGCTTGAGGCCAGGAGATTGAGATCAGCCTGAGCAACAGTGAGACCCTGTCTCTACAAAAAATAGAAAAATTAGCCAGGCATTGTGGCATGTGCCTGTAAGTCCCAGCTACTCAGGAGGCTGAGGCAGGAGGATTGCTTGAGCCCAGGAATTAGAGGTTGCGGTGAGTTATGATGATGTCACTGCACTCTAGCCTAAGCAACAGAGTGAGACCCTGGCTTTAAAAAAAAAAAAAAGAATATTTTCCATGTTTCTCTTTTTCTTTAGATCTACAAGTTACTTAAGGAATGTAAGATTTAAAGTTTTAATTCTTCAATAGGATTTATTTTATTTATTTTCCATATAATCTCGTCCTATACAGGAATTCTCTCAACATCTTTTTACAGCTATTAAAGAAACATTATATCAACATTGGCTATTTCTCTATTCTTGGATCTGTAGTGCCTCAAAAATCATTTTTGGAATGAAGGAAGGTGATTTATTACAATTTATATAAGCAAAAAATAAAAAATGTTGAGTATTTAGTTTGCTTACAATTATATAGATGTAATAAATAATCTTGCAACCATTTCCTTATGCAAATGCATTTTTTTTTCCTTTTTGGCAGAATTATTTATGCCTAATTTACTTGTAGAGAATTATTTCCTGACTCCAGCAATGCACAAGTATACTAGTTTCACCACATCCTAGTTCCACTTTTGTGTTCTTGGTAGTATTTATTATAGAGAAATATCAAAAAATCACAGACCAAAGTAATTTCTTTAAAAAAAAAAATAAACCCATAATGGCCAAAGAATACTATTTACTCAAGAAATATCAGTAATCACTTACAATGAGGAAGGTATAAAGTATATATATAAAGGTGACTAATAAATAGTTCTGCTTATAATATAGTAGGAGAGAGACGATATACACATATTATAATCCAAGGCAGTAGCAATACCAAAATAAAGCACTGTGGAAGTACAACACGAAATTATAACAGGGAAAATATTTGCATCTTGGATGACCAAAGAAATCCTCATGAAGAAAAAGGCCATATTAGATAGACTCAAAAGATAAGAATGCTAATTTAAGTAGTTTAGCCTGAATGTAGACTGGGGGGAAACCATGAGGGAGTCTTGGGTTTAGATTTTGCTTAGTAGGAAATCAGATATACTGAAAGATTCACTGCAAAGTGATTATGAAATCTTTGCTTAAGGTATATTAACCCAATGATGGAATAGGATGTATCAGAAAGGCTGGCAATAAAGAAAGCATTCAGTAGGCTAATGGGGTAGTCTAGTTGAGAGGAAGGCTGAATTACAGTGGTGGGAACTGGGAGGAACTGATTTGAGAGATTCCATAGAAGATGCTTTGTGAACAAATGTTGCCAACAGTTATACCACAGCACAAATAGCAGGCAGGCTGTAACATTATTATTAGCAGGTGGCCTATACTGTTGTTGTTGTTGTTATTCTTATTCTAGAAATGGAATATTGCTCTATTGCCCAGGCTGGAGTGTAATGGTGTGATCATAGCTCATTGCAGCCTTGAACTCCTGGGCTCAAGCCATCCTCTCGCTTCAGCCTGTGACTATAGGCACGTGCCACTACAATCGACTAATTTTTAAATTTTTTGTAGAGATGAGGTCTTGCTATGTTGCCCAGGCTGGTCTCAAACTCCTGGCCTCAATCGATCCACCCACCTTGGCCCCCAAAGTGCTGGGATTACAGGTGTGAGCCACCCCACCTAGCCTATACCTTTATTATTAACCACCTGATTGGATCTGAAGCTTATGGAAGAGTTGACAGTTGAAAAGTTGATGTGTGTAGAACAGAAGGCCATGGGCCCAATTCTTTTCTCCTTTTACCCACTGAAATATCATTAGGAGCCTCCAAATTCTCATAACTACCTACCACTCCTGCTAGGCACATGTGATAGAGGCATTCGGCTAGAAATGTCTGACATGTAAGATGGATATTGTGATTTAAATTCAATAAATCAGAATAGATTAAAATAATCTTTGGAAGTCAATTATATAGACACAATCACTGATACCCTAGAAATGCATTAGTCACCAGGGGTCAGAATATCAAGACAACAAAGCTTTGGATAATGCCTCTGCTGAAAGAACAGGAGACTCAAATGCCCAGAGCTTTACATACACTCAGTGCTTCTTAACCTTAAATACCTCTTATGGCAGAGAGTAAAGGAATACATACCCCTGAAAGGACTGAAGGTGTAGTCCAAAGTGGCCAGCCACAAATGTGAAATTTTTTTGAGGTTTTGCATTTATCTTAGAAGTTTATGCAAACTCTGCCTTTTGCTCCATAATATACCTGTGTGTTACTATAGAAACAATGTTCTCTGCCCCAAAATTCTGTAATAAAATTAATGCTTCAGGAAAATCTATGACGTATCCTAGTCTCACACGTGCCCCGACTTACCAACATGTACATTAAGTTTGAAAGGTATTTCCTTCGGATAATCTGGGAAGTAGATATTGTTATCTCTATGTTAGAGAAGAAGAAACTAATAATCAAAGAAATGAAGTGACTCAACTCTGGTCACATGGCTAGTGAATGGAAGAGCTGGGATATGAATTAGCTGTCTGATTTCAACAACTGTGCTATTTCTATTATACTATGGTGCTTCTCATTTATGAGGCATGAGGAAGAAAGGTGAATTTAGTAAAGGTGAATCATTGTGTAATACAAAGAATACCCACTGAGCTGCCTAGGCCCAAATCCCTTAGTCTTACCACATTCTTTTACTCTCAATGGAGACACAAATTATCAATAATTAAGCCCTGTTAACTCTCTCTCTCTCATATCTCTTGTAGCTTGATCTTAACTCCTTTGTTGTGGGGAAAAAAAACAACTTTTGTGAACTGGCTCCTGACTGTTTAGCCACTTCTATACTGGGCCCTCTTCCTCAAATTTGCTCCAGAAAGAACAATTAATTTTTAGGTCCTATACCACACCACAAAATACTTTTATCACACCTCCAAGTTTTTGCCTTCTGCTCTCTTGGCATGGCATGCCTCCTCAAGCAAACTCCTGCTGAACCTTTAAGTCTCAGCTCACATTTCATCTCTCTCAGACTAAGGTACTTCTTCTTGCCCTGTATTTGCTGTATTTCTATGGCCTCCTACATATACCTCCATTATAGAATTACTGTATTTACATGTTTATTTGTATTTCTCACTTTATATTACTAATTTCTTAAAAGCAAGACTAATGTTTTCATGTTAGTATATCTGGTAATTAACAGTGCCTGGAATATAAGCACTCAAAAAATATACGTTGAAAGAATACTGTTGAAAATCAAGAAAAATTAGCATGAGTTTTCTCTGCCACTGGGTAAGGTAATGATAAAATCATGAGTAATATTTCAGAGTACAAAATTATCTGGTACCTACATGTACTGTCTTTGTTCAACATGAAAAAGATCTTTGCTTTCCATGTTCTGTTCCAATAGTGTTCTGTTCTGCAGCATTAATGTCTGAATTTGATCTAGTAGATGTCGATTTTCTTCTTCTAAATTTCCTTTAAGTTGGCTTAGCAACTGTTTAAACACAAACATTTATTTTTAAAAAACCAACATTAACATTTAACATAAATCACCCAAAACATCTGAAAAACATTAAGTACTTCATGAAGACTTAAGTCTTCTACTATTTGAACAATTAGATGATTGCACTTTGATCAGAATGTGATTATTTTAGTGATAATGCTGGCTACAGCACTGGGTTACATGCTATACCTATGTATTTTCTTAATTCTCAAAAACACTGGGGCTAATATATAATAAATTATCTAGTTCCAAAAACATTGCTTTCTGTCTTCAAAATTGTTTAACTTATAGTCCAAAAGCTAGATTCAAATATCTAGTCTTCTATTTTAGTAGCTATGAAATGTTGTACAAGTTAGTTAGTTCTCAGCTGTATAAAATGCAGATAATTCACAGACTCATGAGGAAAGTTTACTGTCCATTACTGCTAAGGTTGTATAGTTGTTAAACGGCATTATTGTGTCAATAGACAACTGATAAAACATATATACAGAAAGGGAACAAATTTTTCAAGGGACATAGAGCTCAATGAATTATCACAAAGTGAATACATATGTTAAACCAGCACCCAGATCAAGAAACAGAACATTAATTGTATTTTAGAAATACTTGTGTGCTACCTTCCCACCAAGGTTAACTACTATCCCAGCCTCTTACACCACAGATTAATTTTTCCACCCCCTCCAAATCATGCCATTATACGACTTAGCCCTGGCCAAAGGTTAACATTTGACTCAAGTTGTGACAATCAGTCAGGGATGAGTAGATAGCTAGGGCCTTCTCTGGTCTCTTCAGAGCAGCTTTCCAGACCACCAGTGATACATGGGACCTAATCGAGACCCACTGTGTCTCTCTCATTTCTTGGAATTCCTAGGTAAATTTCTGACTAGTTCACTGGTCTGATCCCCAACCAATATTTCAACTCCAAGCTATCTGACAGTTGACCTTTGACAACTCTCCCAGGCATGGGACTTTTGTGTGTTCTGTTCCACATCAAGTCAGTATCCTCTAATAGGAAAACTGCTGGTTTTCACAGCTTGCCCAGTGCCATGTCAGAACTACAAGGTGTAAGGAGGAGGAAAGCAGGAGGGGAATGGGAGAAGCCACATGATAAAATGCCTCAGAAAAACATAGTTCCTCCCCAAAGTTGAGTAGTTTTTCTTTACTAAGTGCCTCTCAATTTGTTGTATGCCTTGGTTGAGTTCCAGAGTCCTAAAATGGTTTTTGACAGATCTGTCCAATTTTGTTGTTTCTTAGGGAGTTGACCGGCCATGTTCCTCCTCTATCATTCTGGAAGTACATATTCCTAATTATAATTTATTTAGACTTTTATAAGTCATAGGTAGAATGAATGTTCTGTACGTTCTGAGCTTTACTGGGTAATTATTTATATGTACTTTCAAATTAATTTTTCTATTGGTTTATAATTTCATCCCAGGTATACAATAAACATTTTTTCATTAAACAAATACAACATAATTTTACAATTTTCAAAGTATCTGGACATTTAAGTCTAAACTAATAGTAAAAAAAAGGTGAAATTAATGATACAGGAAGTTTTTCTGAATTACTCATGAGTTTCAATTATCCCTGATCAAATTCTTTTGGAAATACTCCACTAAATATATACTGCTATTGTCATAATACGATCATTTACTTTTTAGTCACGTCTTGGTGCCTAAAAGAAGAAAACAGTGATTAAACATGTTACAGCTCACCTCACCAAAAAAAAAAAAAAAAAAAAAAGCTCACCTCACACTGGTTATTCAGCTTGGTCGACGTAATATCCAACTGTTGGTATTGTTCCTTTAGCTTTGAAAATTCAGCTTCTAATCTTGTTTGTTCCAGTTTGGAATTATTTAGAAGACTTTTCAAATTTTTATGGTCAGTTTGTAAAACTTCGGTCTCTTTTAAAAGTTGATTATATGTATGATTCAACCTATTATTAGAAATCATAATAGAAATAGAATTAGATTCCCTTAATAGCTTGCACTGTAATTTAAACATGAAAATGCTGTAAATAACATTTAGATATACTTAGAGAAAATAAAAGATTGCTTTGCCAGTTATTATTAAACTCATTAAGAATCAGTTCCTATTTTTCAAAACCAGATTAAAAAAAACCCCCAAGTATCTTTCCCTTGAAAATAATCTTTCAGCCTTTAAGTATGCTGAAATAAAGATAGCCAAAATTTCAAGATTAATAAGAAAATATTTATTTTTTTTAGAGACTGGGTGTTGCTCTGTCCCCTGGCCTGGAGTGCAGTGGCATGATCATAGCTTACTGTAATATCCAATTTCTGGGCACTCAAGTGGTCCTCCCTCCTTAGCCTCCCAAGTAGCTAGGTCTACAAGCACATGCCATCATGCCTGGCTAATTTTTTAACTTTTTTTTTTTTTTTTAAGCAAAAGAGTCTCATTGTGTTGTCCAGGCTGGTCTCAAACTCCTGGCCTCAAGCAATCTTCCCACCTCAGCTTCCCAAAGTGCTGGGATTAATAGGTGTCAGCCACTGTGTCCACCAATAAGAAAACATTTAAGGGACAAAAGAGGCTGGGTACCATATTATGAAGTGTGATGAAAAATGGATTTTTTTTGACAATCACAAGCATTCAGCACAATTGTTGGATAAAGATGAAGTGCTGAAACACAGTCCAAAACCAAATATTTATCAAAAAAAGTTAATGGTGTTGGGTAGTCCAGCGCTGGTATTATCCACTACAGCTTCATGAAACCTGGTCAATCAATTACAGCAGATGTCTACTGCAACTAACTGGATGAGGATGCTTGGAATTAAGCAGCCAAGATTGGTCAATAGAGACAGGCGAATCCTCTTGCAAGACAACACTCGACTATATGTCATACAAACAATGCTGCTCAAACTATAGATGCTGGACTTGGAAACTCTGTCATCACTGTATTCATCAGCCTTTGCACCAACACTCTACCACTTCTTCCAGCCTTTGGACCATTTCTTGTAAGGAAAAATATTCAATTCTTAACAAGCTATGGAAAAAGCCTTTGGCGATTTCATTGCCACTTGCTCTCCAGACTTCTTTGCTGCTGGCATAAACAAGCTACTGTTAACTCTGGCAAAACTGTAAGCACGTACTTTGATTAATTGTACCTGCTTCTTGTTGGAGATATAATAAACTACACTTTAGACTCGAAATTGGACTTTTCATATTTAATGACCTAACATATACACACACATAAATAAATGACAAAAGAGAAAACGACCAATTCAGCTTTGATTTCATAAAGAATTCAAAGATTCTAAAATTCATCATAAAACAAAGATAAGATCAAAAGAATGAATCAATCCAGAATGAAATACTGTGTCAGCTTTGTGCAGTGGCAATGTCATAGACAATGAGGTTTATCTGAGGCGCAATTATTGCTAATTGAAATACTATGTCAATATGCTGGTTGCTAACTGAGATATACAGGTTTAAAGCAAACTTCAGCTGGGATTTCTGGAGTTGTGGCAAATTATTCATTATTATGCAATCCCTAATTTTTTTTTTTTTTGTAAAAAAAAAAAAAATCACACTATAGCATTCTTTTTCTTCCCACAGTTCACTTTCAAACAAAGTTCACTGATCTCTAAGGGCAGGGATTGACAAACTTTTGCTATAATAGACCAGAGGATAAACATTTAGACTTTGTGGGCCACATGCAGTCTCTGGAGCATGCTCCTTCCCAACCCTTTAAAATATAAACACTCTTCTTAGTTTGGAGGCTGTACAGACACAGACTGCAGGCTGTATTTGGCCTGATGAGTTGGCTGTAGTTTGCCAACCTCTATTTTATGGCATTGAGATCAGGAACCCACAAAAGAGGGAGGCAGCCAAACAAAACAAACTTTTGCTCACAGTGGTCCTTGTTCAGAACATCTAACAGCTTTACTCAACTCATTCCTGAAAGAATTTGAGTCAGCTTACAAAAATTAAAAGTAATAAAATATTTTTTAAAAATCCAATTAAAAAGCTTCTGCACAGCCAAGGAAACTATCATTACAGCGAATAGACAACCTACAGAATGGGAGAAAATATGTGCTTTCTACACATCCGATAAAGGGCCGATAACAAGAATCTACATAGAACTTAAGAAAATCAATAAAAAAAATCAAACAACCCCATCAATAAATGGGCAAAGGACATGAACAGAAACTTTTCAAAAGGAGACAGACTAATGGCCAGCAAACATAAAAAAGTGCTCAACATCTCTAATCATTAGGGAAATGCAAATTAAAACTACAATGAGATATCACCTAACTCCAGTGAGAATAGCCCTTACCAAAAAGTCCCAAAACAAATGCTGGTGTGGATGTGGAGAGATTGGAACACTCTTATACTGCTGGTGGGACTGCAAATTAGTACAACCCCTATGGAAAGTAATTTGGAGATACCTCGAAGAGCTAAAAATATAAATACTAGGTCATTACATTAAGAAAAATAAGCCACACGAAGACAAATATCACATATTCTCACTCATATGTGGGAGCTAAAAAAGTCAATGTCATAGAGGTAGAGAGTGTAATGGTGGTTACCAGAGGCTGGGGGATGGGGTGAAGAGAGACTGATTAATGGGTACAAACATATAGCTAGATAGAAGGAATAAGTTCCAATGTTCCACAGCACAGTGGGGTGACTATAGTTAACAGTAATTTACTGTATGCATATTTCAACATAGCCAGAAGGTTTGAAATGTTCCCAAGACAAAGAAATGATAAATGTTTGAGGTGATGGATATCCTCAATACCTTGATTTGATCATTACACATTGTATGCAGTTATCAAAATATTATATGTACCCCTCAAATATGTACAACTATTATGTATCAATTAAAAAAACCCTTAAGTAGTTGAAAACAAGAGAAGAACAATGAGAGAAAACAGGAGAAATAGGTGTTTGAGTAATTGATTCCATAACTAAGCGCATGATTTTGTTGGGTAATGTACTTAACTGCTCTGAGGTATGTATGTATTTTTACTATAAAAAGAACTGTACCAAACAGTCTATTCTATTTTTGAACATTCTAAGTCCAAATTATGGTTGGTACTACAGTGGGGCAGTATACACTTTGGATGTAAGGCATAATACAGAATTAAAATATATAAATATTACCTATCATTTTCAATACAAAGTTTCTTGTACTCTGCAGCTACCATCTCATGGTTTTTATTTTCAAGCAGCATTTTTTCCTGTTCTACTTTGAGCATTTTTTCCAAATCTTCCAACTGTCCTTTCTGTCTTAGTAACTGATTGTAACTGGAAAAAAAAAGTTAGGTATTTGGTTTATAATATTTCCAAAAAAGAAAACATTTTAGCAATGAGGGAAATAAGAGTAATTTATTAATAATATCACACAAAACACATGTAAATTTATAAAAATTTCCTACATAAATTACCTATTAGATGTATTTAACATATAGAATTTATTATACAACTTGAAGAAAACTGAGTTTAAATTCACAACACAACAAAATATAATAAATTACCGGTCTTCAAGATCTTTATGTTCCGCCTCAAGATTTTTGTGGGCAGACTTTAGAGTTCCATGTTTAGAGATAAGAGATTCATACTCTGAAGCCTGCCGTTCATGAAGAAGTTCCAGCTTTTCATGATCTTTGATCAGAGAATCATAGAGAGATTTTAGCTCTTCTCGCTCTTTGATTACAGATTCATTTTCATTTTCTAAGGAAGACTGCTGGATTAGGAGTTGTGCATTCTGGTTCATAAGGGAGGTACTTTGGGAATTAAGGGTGGAATTTTCAACCTATAAAAATGCATATTGTCATCAGACAAGAAAAATAGTTCATGGTTTTTTTTAAAAACACAAGTTTTATATTGTTAACTTAAGGACACTCTAAATACATTACAGTAGATACATTTACATTACACTGGGAACATTTGGATTTTAGCTTTTTAAAGAATAAGGCTACCATTTAATTTTGATTTTTGGAGGTGTTATATATATGATGTATATGTGTATATATACTTGTACATATATATGTTTTGGGTTGAATTTATTTTAAATGAAGGTGATTAGCAACTACTTATATTCTACTTATGAAAAAGTATAGAATTTGAAATACAAGTTTATCATCTCTAGAATTTAGGAGTTGCAAGACCTGAACAACTACTTTTGGAAATTTCTCAAGTCCAAATTAGATTAGTATTTGCTTTATTACTTGGAAAGGGGTTACAGAAAGAAGAACTTTCTGAGTCAGAGAGGGAACTTGTTTCAGCTCTTTAAGAGGTTTCAGACAGTTGCACTGTTCACCACCTGATTGCTCTGGTAGGTAGTGTTAAGTGAGAGATGGATCCTTTGAACTAAGGATAAGTCTAAAGACAACATTCCTATGCTGTCTTGTTTTGTAATAACTAAACTGATAAGAAAGACCATAAAGTAAATATAAATTATCTTTGCTCATTTATATTTATTGAATGAATTTATTAATTAGTATTTAGAGGCTCTGACATTTTAAAAAATGCTGATATATGAAAGTTTGGCATGGCACTAAATTAAAAAATTTTAATATATCTTCGATTAATTGTTAAATTCACTAAGACACAATGTTTCCCATGTTTAGCCTCCCTTATTTTAATAGCATAATTCAAGAAATTGGTTGCACGTCCCCAAAATATTACATTACAACCTGAAGCTTGGCATTCTGTGTTTGAAGAGTGGTATTCTGTTCTTGTAATGACACTGTCTGCCTCTGAAGTGCAAGAATCTGAGCCTGCAAATTATTGTTCTGTGTCTCAAGTTGCTTCAGTTGAGTTTTCAATGCTTGCTTCTCTGCTTGCAGTGTAGCATTCTTAATAGAAGAAAAAAACCCATATATATTAAAAATAAAAGCAACATCAAACGTATTTCCATAACATACTGTAATTTTGTACAATGAGCACTTACTACCATCATGATCCAAAAAAATCCAACAATCTTAAAAGAGAAAAAACCCAAAACATTCCTCCACTATCCTAAATTGTAAACAGACATTTAATCTAAGAAAAAGAAGGCAATAGTACTCTTAATAAGGCTTAATATACTGTTGTGCCTGTGTCCCATCTGCCTTATAGTATCCTCAAAATAAAATATTCCATTCTAAATATATTTATTAACCTAAGAACTAGGATGGAGTTGTATGCTTTTAATATTGCTCAAAAGTGCCAAAGTATTGCTTCTTGGCCTTTTGGAAAAAAAAATAAAAAATAAAAAAATAAACAATAAATTAAAATATTTATAATTTTCAAAAATATTAAAAAACAAAGTGCCAGAGTACCCAGAATAAGTGGGGCTGTGTCCAGGCAAGGAGGTGTGCCAAAGGCAAATGTATACATAGGTGAGTGGTGGTTCCAGGGATAGCAGCAAAATAAATATTTGAAAGAGAAGATTTACGGGAACCACCTTACCCATCTGTTTAAAAAATTTAGCCCATAATAGTCCTAACAGATGTTACATATTTTCTTCGGTTATTTTAGTTACATCTATTCTTTAGTATTTTAGTGGTATAAAATTCTTTACTAGTTCAGTGGTATAAAATACTCACTAACACTCTGTTTCAACTAAGGACTTCTGGAGCATATCCAAACAAAACACACCATTTTCAATTTTTCCAGTACATATGGCCATATTTCAATTTTTATAGTTAAATAGGTAAATTACTATGCAGATTATTATATTTAATGTGATGTTAAAATGCTTGTCATGGATATTATAATTTCAGGATTATTTCTAAATAAAATTTCATGAAAAGTAAATTAGCATCAAGTATAAACAAAGAACCCTCCAGAAAAGAGAAATAAAACTTTAATATACAAAAAGGCAATAACTGGTCTATCACTGCAATATGTATAAGAAGATCATTCTTGTTGTATCTCTATATAAAGATAACATTCATTTTATTGGCTTTCATGTTATATATACTACATGCCACTATGTAAAAGGCAGGTGATGTTTTGACCCACATATTATACCATAAAATCAAAGGTGATGAAGCAAGCAAAATTCTTTAAGATGGGTCTGGATATTTTACTTCCTTTTTGTTCATTTGTTCAAATAAAAAGGATGAAAAAATTTACAGTGGAAAAAATACTATGGAATACTCATGTATTTATATACCATCTTGACACAAAGAAGTGAACCATTTTTCACTTACATATGTGAAATACTATTGTAGTTTAGCACTTTAGAAACTAAATTATATGATTAGTCCAGACATTTCTAGGAACAAGAAAAATTCCTATAATAGATAATGAATAGAAGAATTAGCTGAGAAGGTATCTCAGAGCAGGAAAAAATTTACAATGGAAAAGAAAGTGAATAAATATAATACTGGCAAATAAACAAAAATTACCAGTCTATTATAGGACTAACCATTTTTATAACCCTTTTATCTAAAATAACTAACATGACAACCAAGTAATTTTTTCCCCAATGGAAATTTATAAAGGAAGACAATGGGAAAAAGAGATCCACCTTATAGAACTTTACATGACAGTTCAACTTTCTAAAATGTAATTACGAATCTAAGTGATAGAGGTATACATGTCACTGAATAATTTAAAAAGGTATTTATAAATAGCCAATAAATATATGAAAAGATGTATAATGTCTCACTCATAATTTAAAACATGCAAATTAAAACATTTTCTCTTATCACTTTAACAAAAATTAAAATGCTGGGTAATACCAAATGTTAACCTGGAAAGATACATATACTCTATTAGTGGGGCTGAAAATTGATATGATTTTTTTCAAGGCTAATACAAAAATATCAATTAAAATTACACACACACACACACACACACACACAGACACATAGGTGTGCATATATACGTATATCCTTTGGTTTAGCAATTCCACTGTCAGGAACTTAGCACCCTATGAATGTGGTCATACATGGATTTTCATTGCAGAAAAACCTAAAAATAACCTCAATGTCCAGAAATGCGAGATTTAAATAAATAAATTATGGTAACATTCACACTATAGAATAATCATTAAACAAAATGAGATACATCGTATCTGCTCAAATAGAGAGATATCCAAGATAACAGCTGAAAATGCAAATGATTCCACAGGTGAAAATTTGTAAAAGAAATACACTTCTGTATATACATGAACCACATTTTTCTAGAAAGATAACTGTTAACAGTGATTATTTTTTAATGAGAAAGGACAAATCAAGGGTGTGGGGATTAATTTTTGGTTTTAGGGCTTCAAATTTTTAATGAAGGGTATTAATTGTATGTTAAATTAAAAAACAAAAAACAATAACAATCACCACAACTAATTTATTTGTTATCATGTAAGTTCCTTAAGTTAATTCATCTTTGAAGACTAAATATTTGTTGTTGAATTTACTTATTGTTTACTATCAGATACTTACTGAACTCATTCAGCAAATATTTATTATGTGTCTACTACCTACCAGGCACTATTCTAGGTACTAAAGGCACACTGGTGAAAAAGAAAGACAAACTACCTGCTTTCATGGAAGCTTTTTTTCACTAGACAAACAACAAATAAATAAATTTTAAAAATAATTTCACTGAGTGAAAAGTGCTAAGAAGAAACTAAGGCAGTGGAGCAATATCGAATGGTTTAGGTTGGGGACAGCTCCTTTACTGGGGGAAGGAGTCAGGGAAGACCTCTTGTAGGATATATGTGGCATGACACCCAAATGCTAAGGGAGGCAGCCACGTGTACCAGGCAGCGGAAGCAAACAAAAAGACTCTGAGGTAGGAACAAACATAAAAAGGCCAATATGACCAGAATTTATTTGCTTACTATGTTCAAGGAATTAAGTATTTTCCAGATATTAATACATAACATTATCTCCAGATTTAAAAAGGGGGTAGGTAGAGGAGTGGTATCTCTAAGCAATGTAGGCAGAGCAATGTCAGGAAGGACATAAAAGGATCTGGATTTTATCCTAACTGAAATGGGAAGCCACTGAAGATGTTAAGTGGTGAAGTAACAAGATGTGGATTATGTTTGAAAAGATCTTTCTGGCTACTGCATTGAAAATAGGTTTTTTGTGGGCTAGGAGTGGAAGGCGGAGGGCATTTAGGAGGATAGTCTATAGTCTAGGTGAGCGATGACAGTATCTTGATTGGAATGGCAGCAACAGAGCTGGAGGAGTAGGTGGGCGGGGTTATCTTTCCAAGATAGAGATGACAAAGCTTGCTGATGGACTTACATGAGGGTAATGAAAAAATGCACATTTTTAAATTAGTTCTTCAGTCTTTTTTATATTATAAATCAGCCATGAAAGTACAAAACTATAAAACCAGATTAGAAAAATTTTCTAATTTAAGATAAATATATCCAATGATCCTTTATTTCTAAAAAAACTATTCCTACCAAAATTTTAAAAAATACTTACATTTCTTTCTACTTCAATTAATCTGTCTTTAACTTTCAGGAGCTCTCTCGTAGTTTCTTGACTTTCTCGCTCCCACTTGTTATCTTCACCAGATACTGGGGGAGAGCTCTGTACCATCCTTTCCTCATCTTGTCTCTGTTTGAGAGCTTCGTAATTTTTTTTCACCTAAAATTTCATTTAAAATATTTTAATGGGGAGAAAAAAAATCACCAAAGTTATATTATTCACAATGAATTTGACTCTGCACTGGTCTGGTGAATGTGAGAGACCCTTTATTTAAAAATGTGATAAACTCTATCACTTGAGTGTAAAGAAAAAAAAAAACAGTAAAAATTTTGTGATGGATAATATGTATGAAAATTATTATCATGATCACAATTTGTGCTTTTAAAAATGCAAGCCCTTTCCTCCTAGAAATATTAAGTATACTCTGCTTATGTGCCATGCACCTACAATATATTCTGTAATTTCAAATCCTATTGTTTGTGGTGAAAATGGCCCTGAAGAACGGATTAGTGGATAATGTTGCTAAATACTAATGATTCTTTTTAGAGCTATCTATAACCAATTTAGAGATTTTAGAGATCTCTATATAAAGAACAAGTAAAGATTTGACATATGTTAATAATCTTAAAAATATACCTAAATTAAAATTGAGGAATTATCTATAAATGCCCTTTTAAGAACGATACATTACCTAGAATGAACAATGTTCATAAATAAATGACTTCTTTATTCAGATCTTAATCCACATATAATTACTGTAATTTCTCTTATAAGGAGTGAACATCCAAAGATATATCTCATTCAGGATTTTTTTTCTTTTTTTTCACATTAAGTAGAGATAGGGTCTTGCTATGTTGCCCAGGCTCATCTAGAACTCCTTGCCTCAAGCAATCCTCCTGCTTTGGCCTCTCCAAAGTGCTGAGATTAAAGACATGGGCCACTGTGCCTAGCCTTATTCAGAATTTTTCAGTTTTGAGTTGTCTCTCTTAAATTAGGGTGTAATCACATCAGAAAATCCTGGATAAAATATATCCTTGGATTACTAACTACTAACAACTTGTTCATCTTACATGACCAAAATTGCCAGATTTAATAACTCTCTTCAATTTAAATTTACTAATATCTTGAATCACTAGTTTACCCTAGGAGATGTTTACCATAAATCTCTAAATTAACCCCAACCTTTATATTAAAGCAAGGATAGAAACATTTAATATTTTAATGCAAAACTTAGGAAAGCTTGTGACTCAACAATAAACTAATATTGCTACTACTGAGTTAGGAAATAATGAGGTGAGACTAAAGAAAAAACATGCCAAGATAGGATGTAACGTAAAGTTTGGCAAGTGATCTAACGGGGGTTCTGGGATCCTGATTTTCCAGAGTTTTTTTTGTTTTTTTACTTTTAACAACCTAGTAACAACAGATGAGTGACAGCATTTCCAGTCTCACAGCTTACAAAAATGTCCCACACCGTCTTTTTTTCTAGGCTTACAAAGGTTATAAACGTATGCCGTTATTAAAGGAAGGGGAGCTAAGAATAAACTCATGGCCTCTCATTTTTAGCCCACTGTTCTTTCAAGTAAGTGTTAAAAATGGTTCCTTTTCTTTTTTTTATGGTTCCTTTATATATCAATAATTAAAACTTTATGTAAGGGGGTGGGGAGCAAATAAATAAATATTTTTAAAAATCTTTATGTACACACAGGAAATGAATCAAGATAAAACAATCACTGTAACAAAGTAATTTAGAGCTAATTAAAAATTGTCTAAGTTTAATTTAACTAAAATTAAAAATATTGTAAATTATCACGCCTGTAATCTCAGCACTTTTGGAGATGGAGGTGGGAGGACTGCTTGAGGCCAGGAGTTCCAGACTAGCCTGGGCAACACAGTGAGACTCTGTCTCTTAAAAAAAAAAAAAAAATTTAGCTGGGTGTGGTGGCAGATGCCTATAGCCCTAGCTACATGGGAGGCTGACGCAGAAGGATCGCTTGAGCCCAAGAGTTCGAGGTTGCAGTAAGCTATGATGTTGCCACCATACTATATTCCAGCCTAGGGTGATAAAACAAGACCCTATCACCAAACCCCCCCCCCAAATTACATATATATATAAGTTTTCGATGCTTACCAAAGATAATGCAATCTTTAAAATTAAGGTATAATTTACATAGTTTCTGATGCACAGATTTTTTAAGTGTAATTAGGTGACTTTGAGAATGGCATACATCCATGTAACCTATATATCAACGTGACAGAACATTTACATTTCCATTACTCTAGAAAGACTCACCAGGCAACCACATTTTTATTTCTTTCACCAAAATTTAGTTTTGCTTATTCTAAAAATAAATAAAATCGCAGAGTATATAATCCTTTTTTGTGTGTATATTTTTCTGAGTATGGTTCTAAGCTTTATCCATTTGTTGACTTTATCACTTTTCTATCGATGTGCTATATTCCATTATACGTATATACCAACATGTGCTTATTCAACTGGGTTGATCATTGGGTTATTTCCAGTTATTTTCAATTGGGATGGTCCCTGGGTTATTTCCAGTTTTTTATTATTAATATGATGAACTAAGCTGTTATAAAAATCCATTTACTTATGTTTTCATTTTCCTTGAGTAGAGAATTGTCAGCTGATAGGTTAGGTATGTTTCACTTTATGAGAAACTGCCGTACTGCTTTCTAAATTAGTTATAACATCTTATATTCTCACCAATATGTGTGATAGTTACAATTGCTACAAATTCTCACCAATATATGATTAATACTCTCATATAAATTTTAAAATCAACTTATTAATCTATATATAAAACCCGCTGGGATTTCGATTGGGATTATGTTGAACTGACAGATAATCTGGGGAGATCTGCCATTTTAACAATATTGAGCCTTCCAATTCATGAACATAGTACTTAATTTACTAAGGCAGCAGTTTAATTCCATTTTGTTAAAAAAAAATAAAAAGTATTCCTTAGGTGTTTGTAGTATGGAAATCTTACATACATTTCCTTAAAATCATCCCTAAGTATCTCATGTTATTTTATGGTATTGTAAATGGTGTATTTCTTTTCAATTTCATTACTAATATATAAAAATACAACAGATTTTCATATATTGACCCTTATCCTATGATAATGATAAGTTCACATTAGCTATAGAGATTTTTCTGAGAAATCCTCAGGATTTTCTGTAAATATAATCATGTCATAGGTGAATAAAGATGTTTTTACTTCTTCCTTTCAAATCTGTATGCCTTTTCTTCTTCTTGGTTCACTGATTAGTACAGTGTTTAATAGAAACAGCGAGAGCATTATCTTTGCTTTGTTCCTGATCAAAAGGGAAAAGTGATTAGTTTTTCATAATTAGGGATGAAGTTAGCTGTAGGTCTTTATCTAGCAGATGAAGTTCTTTCTACTTGTTCTACCAATTATTGAGAGATTGGTATTAAAGCCTCTAATTATAATTGTGGATTTGTTTTCCTCTATGCAGTTCTATAAACATTTGCTTGACATATTTTGAAGCTATTATTAGGTACACATTTAACATTGTTATGTCTTTGTGCTCGAATAACCCCTTTATAATTGTGAAATGAACTTCTTTAGCCTTGGTACTACTTGGTGCTCTAAAATTTACTTTGTTTAATATTAATATAGCCAATCTAGCATTATTCTGATTAGTTTTAGAATGATATATCCTTTTCCATCAAGGTTTCTTGTAGGCAGCATATATGTGGGTCTTGCCTTTTCATTTATTAATCTCTGCCTTTTAACTAGGGTGTTCAGACCTTTCATACTAATGTGATTATTGGCATGCTTTGGTTTAAAACTGCCATCTGTTTGTTTTTATTTGTACAATCTGTACTTTGTTCTCTGGTTCTTCTTTTTCTGCCTTCCTTTTGATGTATTTTTTATGATTTCATTTTATCTCCCATTTTTGATCATATTAGCTATAACTCTTTCTCATACTAATTTAGTGGTTCCTTTAGGCCTTGTACTATTTACATTTAACTTTCACAGTCTATCTTGAAGTGATACGCCTCTTCATATATAGTACTAAAAGCTTAGGGCTGGGTGCAGTGGCTCATTCCTATAATCCCAGTACTTTGGGAGGCTGAGCTGGGAGGATTGCTTGAGGCCAGGAGTTCGAAACCAGCCTGGGCAACATAGCAAGACCCTGTCTCTACAAACATTTAATAAATGAGCTGGGCATGGTGGCACTTGCCTGTAGTCCCAGCTACTCAGGAGGCTGAGGTGGGAGGATTGCCTGAACCCAGGAGTTGGAGGCTGCAGTGAACTGAACTATGATTGTGCCACTGCATTCCAGCTTGGGCAGTACAGCAAGACCCAATCTCACAGGGGGAAAACAAAAAGCTTAGAATAGTATAATTCCAGTTGAATACAAGTGTATGGCAGGAAGCTAGTCCACAACAGTTATGCCAAGACAGCTGAAAGTAGAAGACAATGATGGAGTTTTAAATCTCTACCTTTCAGACTTGGAACACATATACACCAATCCACACCAAAACTCACTTATTTTCTGGCTGAGTAGCTTTATGAAGTTGATTTTATTTGTAACCCACTGATACTGCTTAATAAGGTAAAAAATTCAGGACATAAAGCAGATTAATCAAATCTGGCACCAAGTTTTACTTTATTTTTTGGATAATCCTTTATTTAACTAAATAGTTTTAAAATTTATTCTCTGGTTTTGAGAATATATGGCTGAAAAATACACAAATAAATACAATTTATTTTGTAACAACATATGTTCCATGGCAATGTCTATGACAAATACCAGCAATGATGGCATGGGCTAATGGTGAACAAACTCTTCTTTTTCTGCATGAGAAATTCAACTTTAGTTAGCTATTTCTCTGGAAACCTGACATAACCGGAAAATTCTGTTACTAGGCAACAATGCTTATAGGAAAAATGGCACCTGACTGGTAAATTGTATTTGGACTGGGAAAAGTGTAAATACCTAATAGAAAGCCATAGCTCTAAACTTCTCTGCATGCAGCAACTCCTATAATTGGTATGTTCATCATGGAGATCTTAAATCTATGGCTTTGGAGTTGTTGCAAGAGGTAATGACTGCTGTGGAACATGAGGTCTCAAAGCCAGGGCAGCTCACACACACACCCAATGAGATCTCATCTTGCACCCAAACTGTCATCTGGTGGGAAGATGACTATCAGACAACTACATGAAGAGGGATGCCTGACACCGTCTGGCTATCTACTTGTATATCCTATAATCTTCTAAATAGAATGATTCTAAATGTAGCCTACAGTCATCTTGTTGGTCTGAATGTTTAGTTGACTTCAAGATCATTCCTGGTAGCACTGCAGAGACAATAAAAGGAAGAATAAACCAGACTATGACTCTACCTATCTACCACCTACTAGCCCTATGAAATGGGCAAGTCCCTTATATTTCAATTTACTCTCTAGGGAAAACAGTTGCCTCTGCTTTGCTTACTTCACTGAATAATTCCAAGTATCTTAAGAAAACAGATCTAGAAAAAAACCTCCAATTTATGACATCAGGTGTATTCTTATACCACACATATGATTTTCCTCTATTTGGTATCCTCACACTCCTATCTCTGCCTATCAAAATTTTACCTGGATTCTCAACAGGAAAAGAGTGCCAGAGTAAAGTGTCAGTATCTCATTGAAAGCTTTTCCTAATAAAATAAGCCTGCCTCTTCCTTATCCCACCCACACAATTCTATGTCCCTAACTGCATGAGGGACATTACACACACGAAATAGGACTGAATAAATTTTACCATATCCATATGACAAAGATCTGTTTAGGAATAATCTCAAAATTATGAAAAATGAAGAAACAGGCTAAATGTTGATAAAATGTTAAATTTTTTTCTTCTTTACATTTTTCTGTCCAAATATTTATAAAATAAATAATAACTAAAACTCTTTCCAAGAAAATCACTTACTGTTTTAAGTTCTTGGCGTAACTGCTGGTTATAATTTGTGGATTCTTCTAATCGAGCCTCTAAAGCAGCAATTTTTTCTTCTTTTATTTCAAGGGACTTCTTAAGAGTGGATTCTAATTTTGATTCCAGAAGTTTATACCTACTATCCAAGTACAAAAATAATATAGCTCGTCACTGGAGGTCAGAAAATTATTTTAAAAGCTAATTTATGACCACAAATATTGATGCCATAAATGGGTCTTATAAAAAGTCTTTTTTAAAAAAGAGGTAAATTAAATTACCCTCTTCTTACTGCCCCACTCCCCCTTTAAAACTATTCCTAGTCACAAAGCAATAAAATCACTGAGTGAACAGAGCTCCAGAATACAGTCTAGATTGTCAAAAGCAATAATCAATGCTCAAAAATGGAATCTGGAAGATCTAAGTCCCAAAATATTCCTTATAGTATTACAACAGAATGTATATAGAGAGGAGGTGGATGGATTCATTACATCAACAAGCACTTGTCTACAATATATTAATTATACAATTAATTTATACAAGGACCCATGAACAGTTAAAACTTATTGAAGACTTTGTCTTCAAGGTATAGAGAAGTCAGAGTAAAAAAGGTAATGATATACTCATGACAAAGGATACTGGTCACAGAGTGGCAAGAGGTGATAGATGTGACTGTCATTATTCTAGTTATCTTTCTGAATGGTGGATACATGAATAATTATATTATTATTAAGTCAGGTTTTTCACAAAAAGGACAGTGCATGAATACAATTTGAGAGTGTATCATAAACCAAAAATTATGATCCATTTCTTACACCTAAGGACCCTGAAAACAAAACCAAATGAAAACCTAAAGTGCATATATGAGAAATTTCAGCACATTCTGCTTTTGAGTATAATTAATTTATGTGTATATATTTTCTGCTCAATCAGATTTTAAGTTCATTGAATACAGAGAACAATTCTCACACATTTTAGTATTGGCTTGAGTCAACAACCTTTTTTTTTTTTTTAAAGCGTTTACTAAGTCTGATTTTGGTTATGTTGAATTTGGGACATCTGAGTTCCTTCTGGACTTTCCTGATGGAGATGTACGGTAAGCAAAGAAAAATGAAGACCGCAGGTGAGATGATGGATGGGAATGTTCAACATACAGAATGAATGGGTAAGAGGCCTGAGACACAACCCCACAAACAACTATATTGAAAGAGATGACAGAAGAAAAAGGGCTATTAAAAAAGAAAAACAGGAATGATTACATCTGTTTACAATTCCACCAATACATTTACTTTGTTGCATTTTAATTTATCTATATATTCAATTCTATAACCAGACTTTATATTACTTGAAGGCAAGAATAAGTATCTTAATAGTTGTACCTTCAAAGGAGGTCAGAGGAAATAACATAAATTAGAAAGATGGAAAAGTTAGACTAATAAAGAGATAAAGGCCATCACCTGAGATTGACATATGTAAATTCCAAGATGGAGGGCATGAATGTTAAAGGAATTTATGTCTGTGAGCTTCTATTTTCTTTGCAGGAAGGCTAACTTAATGACAGAGAAAGAAGCTGGTTTTGTGGCATAAGACACTTCTTTCCCGATTCTCACAAATTCAATTATAGTTATTGACTGCTCTCAAGTCCATTTCCTAAAAGCTTTAGTTCGATATATACTCTTATCTCCATGTCTAATGCTTTCATTATATAAATAAATATGTGTATAATAATGAATGCATTACATCTTGCCTAGACTATTACAAGAGCTTCCTAACTGGTCTCTGTGCCTCCAAATTCACCCCTTTTCTAATCCATCTTTCATTGCTCAACACACTTTTGTGCTTTTATATTAACACAAATGCCTTTGTCTGCATGGAATGCCCTTCCCCACTGTTTCCACCTTGCAAACCTCTATGATTCTTCAAGGTTCAGTTGAACTGTTATCGCTTTGATGCTTGATGATCAGCAGATGATAAGAGCTCAGTTAAGATTAACTAACTGTATGAATTAAGGTTTGGGAAGAGGTGCCAAACAGCATAAAGGGCCCACCTAGAGCTGGGTTCATAAATTTACAATAAGGTGAATTTGGGCAGCTGCATGGTTTACTCTACTTTTTCTTTTGTCAAGAATATGCAGTGCAGTGTTTTACACACAGAAAATAATAAATCTGTTTAAATAAAGAAGGAATGCATATTCAATATCTATATTAAAAGACAGTCAAATAAATTGGTTCTTAACTATAAATTAATTCAAACAAAAATATTTCTTCATGAAATATCTGTGTAATTAATTCAACAATGCTTGCTTGACTAGACTGACTGCTAGAATAAATGCCTCAAATTACGTCTCTTTATTATAGAACTAACCTTTTAAAGTATCAATCTATTCTATGTACTTTGAATATTCTCAAAATTATATTAACAAATCCCATTAATTACATTAACAAATCTGCATTAATTTTTCCTATATATATTTAATATAGAATATAAATTCTAGACCAGTAAGGAGTAGATGCTAAATATAAATTATATAATCATAAAAATTCCATTGGATTAAAATCTAGTCTACATAAAACAATATTCTTAACTATATACAGCTTCTAATCTAGATGGAACCAAGCAGCTGACTAGATGCTAAATCATAGACTTGAAAATCAGATTAACTCTGTTTGACAGACTATAATTATCATAAGAAAATAGAAATTTTCTTTAAACCTATATTGATCATTTTTAAAATTAAAGGGTATATGACTTAATTTTTTATCCTGCTTGTCAGGCCTCAGTTTTCCACATTATTTTTAAACCTTAATTGTTTCTCAGTATTTTCCTTGGTTGTATACCTTTCCTTCATTTCTCTTTGAGTCCATATTTTGGCAAATAAATAAATGAAACAAGTGTGACATTTATGCACATGATTCAAATAAAAAATAATTTGCTTAATTGACTATGTATTTGAAGAAGGGTAGGTCGGTTTGTTGTTCATGTCTTATTCTACTTTCGGAGGCAATTACAGTCTCTGATCTTCTGCTACCTGGGTGGCATCCTGTTTTACTATTTTGTAATTGTATTTATATAATAACATTTTAGATTTCTGTTTTCTTGTATTAATATAAGATTGTCTTTTGATACTTTTTTTTCTTACACAACTTTCTCTAAGGGAAGAAAGGAACCAGAAACAGGGTAAGGTACATAAATTTTTTCTACAGCTAGTACAGGAAGTAATTAATATTTGAGGAAAAAAAAATAAACTATTTGCCAAATAGACTTAATACTCACCTGTCATCAGTACTTTGCTCATCATGTAATAGTCGCTCTTTATTTAACCCTATCTTCTCAAGCTCATGAGTTAATTTTTCGAGATCATTGTTCATCTGCTGAGTCTTCAATTTTTCACTCACCAAATCCTTATTATAAGAGGAATGCACAATCCACATAAGTGCCAACAGCATAAACACCTAATAAAATCAGCTAAGATTCTAATTAGCATCATCTAGGAATACATTTAATTTGAACCAGGAAAGACAGAAATGTTGTCATTGAACCTTTCCTTCATCATTGAACAGAAGTTAAACAACAAAGCTATAACCTAATTGAAACAACGTTTTCCCTTCTTTCCTTTTGCTAATACTGTTTTTTAACTCTAATGTTAAAAAATAAAGGGGAAACTCTTTACGTGTGCATACACACGTCAGGTTTGAAAACTATGAAGGAAAAAACATATATCCATTTACTTTTTAATAATGAGCTAGAACTTCAGTGTGTATTTCTTCCTATGAATATGTATTGGATACAACACTCCTCCCCCACCACAAGCCCCCCTGCTCCCTGTGAAAGAGACCTAAGGTATTGGTCTGAACTAGGGCATGTTCTTAGATGTTCAGGCACAAGGACCCTGTTGTTCATATCTGTAAGACTGTAGAACAGAAGAAAAAAATAAAAAGTTCCCTCTCAATGCCTCTTTAGCAAAAATGCAGGCTCCCCAATGTGACTTCCTGCCAGAATGCTAAGACACTTTTTAACTGAACATAAAAAGGGTTATCACATATCATACTGCATAGGGATGGCAAAAAAGAGCCTTATCTTCTGATCTGCACTAACCATGTTTCACAGGACATACTGCCAATCTACTCTTGTAAATTTCAGAATTCTTCCCAACACAGATCCAAGCAACTACTAGTTGTTCAGTGTTGACCTTTAAGTTTAACCTGATTTGTATTCTCTGATTTAGAGGTCAAAATTCATGGGGCTTTGGAGTCTGAAAGATCTGGGTTTGAATCCAGTAATCCCTTTATTAGCTATGTGATCCTGAGTAAATTATGTAATGTTCCTGAACCTCGGTTTTCTAATCTGAAAAAATGGATACAATATCTATAAAGAATTGGTAGTAAAAATTCTATAAATATACATAAATACAACTTATATGAAGTCCTTAGCCCAGTAGTTGGTACATAACGATATAGCAGCAACCATGCTTCTTTATTATATTTAACATTAGGAGTCCTGATCAAATATTTTAATATTATTTTGAAATAATAGTTTAAAATGACAATGTCATAAGTCAGAAACCACATGGAAATCTTATTACTATAATCTTGAAAAAATACAATTTATATGTACTTCTTAGTTTAACAAAAGTAGGAAACCTAGAAGCTGATTATAGTTCTAATTCCAAAATTCTACTAAACCATAAAAAAGATAATGCAAATTACTTATGGGTTCCAATAAAACTTAAACTTTGAGTTAAAAATGTTTAACAAATACTTGCTTAAATTTAGAAAATACATTACCTCACGCAACGTAACCAAAGTTTTTATATCAATAGTTGCTCTTTTCACGAGCTCTTTATTCTCTTTCTCTAATTCTTTCAGACGAATACAAGATTCTTTATATATACCAATTTCTTTGAATAGGGTTTTGTTTTCTTTTTCCAAATTTCCAATCTTCACATTGTTTTCTTCTAATGTGGTATCTTTAATTTCTGCTTGTTGTCGGAGTCTTTTATTTTCCTTCTCCAATTGTTTCTTATCCTTTTCCAGTTGAGAAGTCTCTTGTTCTAATGATTTATTTTCTTTTTCCAGCTGTTCTAGTCTTTTGCTAGATATTTTTAATTCTTCTAAGTTTTTCTGCAATGTTTGATTTTCCATCTCTAAGTCTTGCAGTTCACATTCTAATTGCTGGATTTTTTTATTGCTGTTCTCTAGAGCTTTCTGTAGCCTTTGATTTTCTGTATCTAAACCCTGGTAGCTAACTTCTAAGCGTTCTGTTTTCTTGAAAGATGCTTTCATAAGCTCTAAACCTTTCTTAAGTTGCTCTTTTTCACTTTCTAGTTCTTTGTTTTCTAGTTGTAGCTGAGCCATTTTCATGCTTGCACACTTCAAAGATTCCACATTCCTTCGCAGTTCTAAATTTTCCTCATCAAGTTGGGAATTCTCTTTTTCCAGGGATTCTAGCTGAAAAGTAAGGTTTTTAAAGCTATCCAATGTTTTTTTTAATTTTCTATTTTCTATTTCTAATTCTGAATTTTCTTGTTCTAAGGCTTCAACTTTTTCACAAGTAATTTTTAAATTAGTTATCTTTTTCTGTAACAATTCATTTTCTTTTTCAAGATGATGCAACTCATTTTCAAGTTCTTCTGCTCGTTCTCCTTTTTCTTTATAATGTTCCAATTCTTTTCTAATTTGTCTTTTTTCAAATTCGATCTTGCTTAGTTTGCTACTTGTTTCTTTGATAGACTCATGGAGAATTTTATTTTCTTTTTCAATGTCTTTCACTCTTGCTTCAGCACTTATCTGAGAACGCTGCCTTAAGGAAGATACTGTTTGATTCAGGTGTTCATTTTCCTGTTCCAATATTTTAATCTAATTCAAAAAAAGAAAGAAGAAAATTAAAAACTATAATTGAGCAAAAGCTAAGTATTCTGAATTACACAGTTTTTCTCTTCCAAATACAGGGACAGGAGAACATAAAAAGGTGCTAGAATATCTGTCTTACTTTTAATTCTGACAAGTATTTATTGAAGACCACTGTGTACATGAACTGCCAGGTCATTAAAGTTCATGTCTTTAAGGAATTCACATTCTACAGGAATGACTAAAAGAGATGTATTTTCTATTAATCAAAATGGTCTTCAGATTTATAGTTACATGCTTCAAATTAAAATACAAATATAGATGAAACACCAGCACATACCTCCTTGTATGTGGAAGGTTTTACTTCCATTAAATAATTTTTACAATGCCTATACACAGTGAGTCCTCAGTAAATATGTTGTGTGTGATATCTGTGTATTCAATCCCCAAAAGTATTCTAATTAGGAAATATAAAAATAACAAAATCACTTGGTACATTTGATAACTAATTCATCCAATTTATAGCATGGCCTAATACAACAGTTCTTTAAAAAGAAATGTGGATTCAGGCTTAGCTCTAGAATTTTTGTTCTGTAGCTCTAGAGAAATCTGCATTTTTACAGATGGTCTGAGGACTATATCTGGACTATATAAAACAAATAATTTTACTTCTAAAAAAAATTTATTTTTCTTTCCATAGACACCCTCCTCCCATTCCATTTAAATAAAAATTTCAAAATGGCAAGTTGCTTAATCTATCCAGTTCTCAGTTTTCTCAAACATATTAATAAAATGAGAACAAGGTTCACATTTGTAATCCTAGCACTCTGGGAGGCCAAGGCAGGAGAATCACTTGAGCTCAGGTGTTCGACACCAGCCCGAGCAAGAGTGAGACCCCATCTCTACTAAAAATAGAAAAATTAGCTGGGTGTCATGGCACATGCTTGTAGTCCCAGCTACTTGGGAGGCTGAGACAGGAGGATCACTTGAGCCCAGCAGTTTGGAGTTGCAGTGAGCTACAATGACGCCACTGCATTCTACCCAGGGTGACAAAGCAAGACTCTGTCTCAAAAAAAAAAAAAAAAAAAAAAAAAAAAATACCCTAGCTTTTAATAAAACAAGAACAAACAATAAACACTTGAAAGCAAATCTGGTAATATCCAAGATGGTTGGGGCCACCACACTTCTCCCTCTTTGGTAGGTCACAGTACTGCTGCATTTTTCTCCAGCTCCACTCAGGGACTTTAGAATCTACAGCCCTGTTCTAGACACTTGAAAGCACCTAAAAGCACAAGTATTGCAGAATTTTATACTAGATGATTATATTAAGCACACTAGCAATTTAAAAATTTCTAAGCTTTCTCGTTAATTTTCCTAAGATACATGGAATAGAAAATGAAGTAAAATTATTCTTACTTTAAGACCTAAAAAACTCTAAAACATTTCCCTTTAATATGAACACTTTGTTTACATACACTTTGAAATAACTTTTGTTAATAAATTTTAAGATACATTGTTTGCTTAGTAAGAAATTTATGAACCTGTCTCTCTGAATTTTCTCTAAGTGTTTCAATTGTTTTTTCAAGCTGAGCTTTCTCTTTCATTAGATCCTTGCTTAAATTCTGACAATTCTGAAGACTTTGCTTTTCTTGAACAATCTCATTTTCAAGAATTTCGACCTAGAGAAAATTAAATAACAAAAACAATATATTAAATATTTTACAACAGTGGAAACATGTCAAAACAGAAGACAATCATTGAATAAAGAATAAAATATAGTTTTAATACCCAAATGGTAAAATTTAAGAATTTAGTATAGAAATTCAAGTAGCATTCCATTCTAATCTCAGTAGCTGTACAAAATATGCAGATATGACTATCTTTCTTATCCTCTGCATCTTTTAGGGCAAATTTTGATTTCTAAACACAAAGAAATCCAGTTGAATAAACGGTAATGACGTGCTATATAAGAACTGCACAAATCTTATTGAAAGATTCTCTTGAATGATTTGAGTGAATTTGTAAAGTACAATTTTAATTACAATTGAGGAATGTCAATGAGCAAGGAGGAGGAAGCAAACATAAAAAACCTGAAGGAAAAGATGAGAAATGGTGGTGCAGTATAAGTTTAATGAGGAAGCAAGAAGGGACTTGGTTTAAAATAAAAAGAAAAGAGGTAGAAAAAAGGGCTAAACAAAAATGCAGTAAACATTCATATTTAGGTTTTAAATTTATTTTATTTTATGTTATTTTTTTTGGAGACAGAGTCTCGTTCCGTTGCCCAGGCAAGAGTGCCGTGGCATCAGCCTAGCTCACAGCAACCTCAAACTCCTGGGCTGAAGCAATCCTTCTGCCTCAGCCTCCCAAGTAGCTGGGACTACAGGCATGCGCCACCATGCCCGGCTAATTTTTTCTATATATTTTTAGTTGTCCAGATAATTTCTTTCTATTTTTAGTAGAGACGGGGTCTCACTCTTGCTCAGGCTGATCTCGAACTCCTGACTTCGAGCAATCCTCCCACCTCGGCCTCCCAGAGTGCTAGGATTACAGGCATGAGCCACCATGCCCGGCCTAAATTTATTTTAAATTACGCATTTTAGAGAGATAATAATATCGGTGCTTACGAAGTTTGGAATAGCAAATTCAAATTAACAATATGCCAAACTATTGATTTTCCCATCATTATATCACATATTCAAACTAAGTAATAAAAAACAAGAAAGGAAGACTTTATAAAACATTCTACTTCAAGTTTAAATGTTTCTTAAATTACATTACTTAACATGTTGATAGTGAAGAACTCTAAAGCAAGTTTAATTTTTCTATTTTAACATCAAAGAAGGACAATTACACATGGAAGATAATCTTCCAATATCATCTCAAAAGCATCGAGTCAAAAATCTTATCCAATAACTCAATTCAACATTAATTTACATGTTTAAGAAGCTTTTAGCTATTAATAACTAATTAATATGGTTTTCCCATTGCAGATAGAAATATATGAATAAGTCATGTAATTAAATTCATTTGTTGTTTTACATCAATGGGATTCAACTAAGACATTCAGTTTACAAAAAACATCTTCCATACAATGAATTGATCAAAAATTGCTTGAATCAGTAAGAATTTACAAATTAAACTTCAAAGCTAATTTCAAAATGAAATGGTACCCTACCCTACAGCTGCATCCCCCAACCCCCAGGCCATAGACTTTTACCACTCTGTGGGCCTGTTAGGAACCAGGCCACACAGCAGGAGGTGAGTGAAGCTTCATCTGTGTTTACAGCCACTCCCCATCGCCTGCATCACTGCATAAGCTTCACCTCCTGTCAGATCAGTGGCACTTAAGATTCTCATACAGGGCAAACCCTACTGTAAACTGCACATTCGAGGGATCTAGGTTGCATGCTCCTTCTGAAAATCTAATGCCTGACGATCCGAGGTGGAGCTGAGGCAGTGATACTAGCACTGGGGAGCAACTGCAAATGCAGATTATCAAATGCAGAGAGGTTTGACTGCACAAAAAAATGTAGAATCATCTCAAACCATCCCCCATCCCCACCCCCTCACTCCATGGAAAAACTGTCTTCCATGAAACTGGTCCTTGGTGCCAAAAAGGTTGGGGACCTACTGCCCTACAGACTTGGTTATAAATCCTAAAGGGCCACTCCTACTTTAACACTATATTGATCATCAAATGCTTGTAAGATTATTTGGTTAATGGATTAAAGACAATGCTAAAATGTTTTAAAACACTAAAAATTTTGCAAGAAAATCAAGGATTCTATTTGAATAATCTAAGGCAGTGGTTCTCAAAGCATACCTCCAGGACAGCAGGATAAGCATCACCTAGAAACTTCTTAGAAGCAAGAATTCTTACACTTAGGAACTTCTTAGAAGCAGGAATTCTTAGTCATGTATGTTTTTATGATAGGATTCTGTTTATGTAAAATTATATGTGTGTGCACCTGTGTGTGTGCAGAAAGATACGCAAAAATAAATTACTTGTTCTAACTACCCACAGTTGAAATATTTCTGTTACACCAAAGCCTAATTAAAATTCAAGTTTTATAATGCCTAAAGTATGGCTTCTAAATATCACTTCCCACCAAAAGGAACAAGGGCTTTTTGAAGAAATGGCTATTTCCAGATCTGGGATAGGAAATGTTCAAGATGAGCCTAGAATATTTTGTCATGGCAGAAAGCAAGGAATCTCTCAAGGAGTGCTAATGTCATGCTGTAAGGATTTAGGAAGCAACTTTTAAAGGAGCTCTCACAGCCCAAGTTGGGACAGTAAGAAAAATAAATTAAATGGATTGAAATGCTTCAAATATTTTTAAATTCATGAGTTCATAATGACACTAAAACAACAAATTTATTCACTAGTTATCTCAGGAGGATATGAGAGAACCAATTCATTATCTGGAAACTAGCAAATAAAGGGAAAGAAATATTCATCTTGCTTTTCCCATAGAGCTGTTTTGGTGAGTAACAGTTTTTTTAAACCAATAGTTTTTGGTTTTTCAAGTTTTTCCTTATAGAAATTAATCCAGCTACCAAATTATGAAGGGATGATGTAATTAGAATATTTGGATTTTTAACCTCTACTTAATCAATGGCCCAGACAACTAACATCACAAAAAAAAGGCAAGCAGACATGGGTCCCCTGACTGAAATATACATACCTAGTATGAATATTTCTTACTAAAAAACTCAATTTGAATTTGATTAAGCCTCTAATAAAACAGGAAATTTGGGGACAAAAGAACTTGTTAAGTGACACAAAAAGGATGCAGTCAGCAAAATCTATTATGGGCAAACTCTGTTAAACAAACAACCTGGTTTCTTCAACAGACAAGTTGCTAGGAAAAAAGAGGGAACTGATAGACTAAAATATAAAAGACTTAAGGGATACAGCAATCAATTGAATGTATTGCTCTTATTTGAATTCAGATTGAAACAAAATGTAAAAAGTAAATATCATAATAGAATGGAGAAACTGGAACAATGACCAAAAATTTGATGTTATTAAAAATTAACTTTTGAAGTGCTAAAATTTTTAAAAATTTCTTACTTTTTTGAGATATATATATTCAAATATTTATTGGTAAAATGATACAATGTCTAGGATTTGCTTCAAAATCATCTAGAGCAGCAGTCCCCAACCTTCTGGGCACTAGGGACCAGTTTCGTGCAAGATTTTTCCATGGACTGAGAGTGGGATGGGGGTATCATGGGTGGGGAAGATGGTGCGGAGCTCAGGAGATGATATGCAGTCTGTTTTGTAATAGGCCACGGACCAGTACTGGGCGGCGGCCCAGGGGTTGGGGGCCACAGATCTAGAGGCGGTGGGAGAATAGGCAGGGATAGAAATGACATAAGATCAGCTATAAGTTAATTATTGAAGCTGAATAATCAGTATAGGGTTCATTCACACCACATTTATGTATTTTTGAAATTTTACATAACAAGTTAAAATAATATGAAAGTACACTTAAAAAATGGAAAATAAATGTGCTATTTATTTATACCTTTACATATATTTTTAAACATTACAATAAACATTACATTTTTATTTACCTTTTTACTTAGTCTTTGATTTTCTTTTTCAATTTTCAGGATTTTGGAAGTATTGCCTTCTACAGAATCCATAGTACTCCGAAGCTCTTCTACAGTTTTTGTCAAACTCTGGTTTTCCATCTCCAACTTCAATAATCTACTTGATGTCAACTCATTCACCTCATGGCCCAAGGATTTCTGTGGTGCTATAATATTAAAAAATACACCACTGGTAAAACTAAGTTTATTTGTCACTATTTAAAATACTGAGTGCAAATGTAATAGGTCACATAGTGCCTAACTTTATTAAAAAAAAAGACTAAGATATACACAATAAAAAAAATAGGTAAATCTTTAAACTTTTAATACATCCATAGCTTTCTATTGAAAAAAAAAGCACCAAATTCAGACTGAAGAGACTAGAGTTTCAGTTCTATTTCTGCAAGAAATTAACAACTTGACAATTTCCAAGCCACTTAAAACTCAATGAATCTTAGGTTACTTTTATAAACATAGTTACTGCCCTGTGTATCTCACAGGGTCCTTGTGTGACTCAAATATAAAGTACAGGCAACACTTTCAAAATTTAAAAGAAGGCAATTATTTTGTTGTTGTTTTTGTTTTTGAGACAGGGTCTCACTCTGTTAGCTAGGTTACAGAGCAGTGACATCATAGCTCACTGCAACCTCAAATGCCTGGGCTTAAGCTATCCTCTTGTCTCAGCCTCCCAAGTAGCTAGGATTACAGGCGCCCCCACCAAGCCCTGCTAATTTTTAAAATTGTTTTTGTAGAGATGGGGTCTCCCTATGTTGCTCAGGCTGATCTTGAACTCCTGGCCTAAGTGATCCTCCTGCCTCAGCCTCCTAAAGTGCTAGGATTATAAGCGTGAGCCACCACACACACGTCAGGAAGGTAAGTTGAGGGAAGAAATCCTAATATGATTTGGAGAAAGTCAAGACAGTATATACTAGTCATATTGAAAAAGTCTTCTAAATGAAGAATTCATGCTAAATTTAAATGTAAAGAGCAACATCCACTCCATTTTGCCAAGGGAAATCATTTTTATAAGTAGACTGCAGCATTGCAGTTTTTTTAAAATAAGAAAACTTGGTGTCTACTTCTTTAAATGCTCCTCCGCATTATGCCAAAAGTAATTATTTTTTAATAACTCTGTAACTACAGATTTAATCACCCTTAATAACAGATTCATTAAATATTTTGCTGATATAAAAATATTAAGATTTGCAAATAAAATATGAGATCTTGGCCAGGTGTGTGGCTAACGCCTATACTAGCACTCTGGGAGGGCGAGGTGGAAGGATCACTTGAGCTTAGGAGTTCGAGACCAGCCTGAGGAAGAGCAAGACCCGTCTCTACTAAAAATAGGAAAAATTAGCCAGATAGGGGAAAAAAAAAAAAAAGAAAAGAAAAATTAGCCGGGCATGGTGGCACATGCCTGTAGTCCCAGCTACTCAGGAGGCTGAGGCAGGAGGATTGCTTAAGCCCAGAAGTTTGAGGTTGCTATGAATTAGGCTGATGCCAGGGCACTCAGCCTGGGAAACAGACTGAGACTCTGTCTCAAAAAATAAATAAAAATAAAAATAATAAAATAAAATAAGAGACCTAAGATTTATTTTGAAATCCTACATCTCAAGAAAGGAAATGGGTGAAGGTATTGGAGGACTTTTCTCTACGCGTTGTTTTGTATGTTTGAAATTCTTCATAAAAAGCAAAGAAATATGCATACATACAATATATACCCTTACATGCAAATATTTTCTTCAAAATTAGATATAGCAAATAATCCTCATATTTTAAAGAATGCCTCAATTTTTATTTTCAGCTTTTGTTCTAGTCATGTTATTAAATCTTTTATTAAAAGCTAGCATGCTGGATAGTCGTTAACTTTTAAAATTCCATAGATGCCCAAGTTTTTTTTTTTTTTTTTTTTTTTTTAAAGAGGCAAGATCTCACTTAGTCACCCAGGCTGGAGTACAGTAGTACAGTCATAGCTCACTGCAACTGCTGGGCTCAAGCGATCCTCCCACCTCAGGCTCTAGAATCGCTGGGACTACAGGCATGTGCCACCAAGCCTGACTAATTTTTTAATTTTTTTAGAGATAGTGTCTCACTATGTTGCTCAGGTTGGTCTTGACCAGGGCTCAAGGGAATCTTTCATCTTTTTGATAACAGCTACTCTAACAGATGTGCGGTGATATCTTAATGTGGTTTTAATTTGCATTTCCCTGATGATTACTGATGTTGAGCATTTTTTCATACACCTGTTGGGCCATTTGTCTGTCTTCTTTTGATAAATGTCTACTCACATCCTTTGCCCATTTTTTTTTTTTTTTTTTTGAGACAAAGTCTCACTCTCTTGCCTGGGGCGAGTACCGTGGCATCAGCTTAGCTCACAGCAACCTCAAACTCCTGGGCTTAAGCAATCCTACTGTCTCAGCCTCCCGAGTAGCTGGGACTACAGGCATGCACCACCATGCCCGGCTAATTTTTTCTATATATGTATTTTCAGTTGTCCATATCATTTCTTTCTATTTTTTGGTAGAGACGGGGTCTCGCTCTTGCTCAGGCTGGTCTCGAACTCCTAAGCTCAGAATGATCCGCCCGCCTCGGCCTCCCAGAGTGCTAGGATTACAGGCGTGAGCCACCGCGCCCGGCCCCTTTGCCCATTTTTAAATCAGGTTATTTGTTTTCTTACTATTGAGTTGTCTGAGTTCCTTAAATATTTTGGATATTAACTGCTTATCAGATGTATGTTTTACAAATATATTCTCCCATTCTTTGTTCACTATTTGTTTCCTTTGCTGTGCAGAAGCTTTTTAGTTTGATATTTATCTATTTCTGCTTTTGTTACCTATGCTTTTGAGTTTATAGCCAAAAAATCATCACCCAGACTAATATCATGAAGTTCTTCCTGTTTTCTTTTAGTAGTTTTACAGTTTCAGGCCTTGTATTTAAGTCTTCAGTTTATTTTGACTTGATTTTTTGTGTATGGTGTAAGATGAGAATCTATTTCCATTCTTCTGCATGTGAACATCCAGTCTTTCCAGCATCCTTAAAAAGACTATCCTTTCTCCATTTTTTTTTATTACTGGCATGTCTGTTAAAAAATCAATTGACAATAAATGTACGCATTTCTGGGCTTTCTTTTCTGTTCCACTGGTCTATGTGTCTATTATGCCAGTATCATGCTGTTTTGGTTATTACAGCTTTGTTGTAGATTCTGAAATCAGGAAATGTGGCACCTCCAGCTATGTACTTTTTGCTCGAGATTGTTTTGACTCTTCAGGGTTTCTTGTGGTTCCATATGCATTCTAAGACTGTTTTTTCCTGTTTCTGTGAAAAATGTTACTGGGATTTTGATAGGAATTATACTGAATCTGTAGATCAGGTTGGGTAATATGGACATTTTAATGATATTAATTCTTCCAATCCATGAACGTGGGATATCTATTTGTGTCTTCTTGATTTCTTTCATCAACGTTCTATAGTTTTCAGTGTAGCTATCTTTTACCTCCTTGGTTAACTTTACTCCTAAATATTTTAAATTTTTTTGTACCTATTGTAAATGGGAATGTTTTCTTTCTTTGGATAGTTTGTTGTTAGTATATAGAAATGCTACTGTTTTTTTTTTTAATGTTGATTTTATATCCTGCAACTTTACTGAATTCATTTATTAGTTCTAACAGTTTTTTGGTGGAATCTTTAGGGTTTTCTAGATATAAGATCAAGTTGTCTATAAACACATACAATGTAACTTGTTCCCTTCTAATTTTGATGTTCTTTATTTCCTTCGCTTGCCTACCACTCTGACCAGGGCTTCCAGCACTATGCTGAAGAGAAGTGACAAGAGTGGGCATCCTTGTCTTATTTCCAATCTTAGAGAAAAACTCTCAACTTTTCTCTGCTGAGCATGACATTAGCTGTGGACTTGTCATTTATGGCCTTTATTGTTTTGAGGTACATTCCTTCTGTATCTAATTTTTTGAGAGTTTTTATCACGAAAGGATGTTAGATTTTGTGAAATGCTTTTTCTGCATCTATTGAAATGATCATATGGTTTTCCTTCTTTATTCTGTTAAACGGTGTAGCACATTTATTGATTAGCATATGTTGAACCATCCTTGTACCCCAGGGATAAATCCCACTTGTACATGGTGAAACAATCCTTTTAATGTGCTGTTAAATACAGTTGGCTAGTATTTTGTTGAGGATTTTTGCATCTATGTTCATCAGGTATATTGGCCTGTAATTTTCTTTTCTTGCAGTGTCCTTGTCTAGATTTAAATTATCAGGGTAATGCTAGCCCTGTAAAATGAGTTTGGAAGCATTCTTTCCTCTTCAATTTTTTAAAAGAGTTTGAGAAGGATTGGTATTAGTTTTTCTTTAAATGTTTAATTCAGGCTGGGTGCAGTGGCTCATGCCTGTAATCCTAGAGCTTTGGGAGGCCAGGGTGGGAGGATCACTTGAAGCAGGAAGATCAGCCTGAGCAACAGAGCAAGATCCAGTCTCTACACACAATAAAAAAAAATTAGTCAGGCATGATGACACTTGCCTATATTCCTAGCTACTCAGGAGGCTGAGACAGAAGGATTACTTGAGCCTAGGAATCCAAGGCTACAGTGAGCTATGATTACCCCACTGTACTTCAGCCTGAGTGACATGGAGAGACAGTCTCTTAAAAAAAAAAAAAAAAGTTTTATTCAGCAGTGAAACCATCAGGTTCTGGGCACTTTTTATTACAGATACAATCTCCTTACTCATTATTGGTCTGTTCAGCTTTTTTATTTCTTCATGATTTTGTCTGCCCAAGTCACATTCATGATGTGTAGTCATGCATTTCAAATAAACAAGATTATGTTCCAACATGATATATACTAATAATATTTCCATGAAGCTTCAGGTCAGATTATGAAGTATTAAAAAAGATGCTTACAATACATTCTTAATAACATGGGAGAGTGCATGTTATAATCTTAGGTGAAAAAAGAAATCTGAATTGTACACACAGATTGATCTTGTGATGTTTGAAACACATGAGTGTGTAGAAAAGTTCTGAAGCAGATTTTCTGAAATGGATAAGTGATTTAAGAAATTATTAGTGACTTTTATTTCTTCCTTTGTATTTTTCTACTTTTTTGCACTTTCTAGAAAGAAAATCTCTTTTAAACTTTATTTTTTTCTGCCCCTCCCCACTCTTGTAAACTTAAAAATACTGAAAACTACAACACATTAAAATGAATATTCAGTTCTACAACCTCTGCTAAGATCAATTATAAAACAACCATGATATAATGATAATAATAATAGTTAACACTTGAATGCTTATTTAGCAGGCATTGTTCTAAGGGCTTCACAAGTATCAACAACTGTAATCCTCACAACAACCCTACAAGGTACTTACTATTTTGTCCCCATTTAACAGGGAAAGGAAACTTTTTTTTTTTTTTGAGACAGAGTCTCACTGGAAGGAAACTCTTAAATGTGAAATTTTAATTACTTTAGTAGTAGAAAACATTTAAATCTGAATTGCTTTCTTTGTAATTCAATTCACAAGGAATATGATTTTAAAAAGTTCCACAAAATATTTTAAGTAACACATTTCAGCAAATTCACTGACTGAATATTATCACTTATTATGTAGTCAGTGGGGCCCTGGAATTTGAAATTAGATTCTCAAGTGTAAAATAGGAAAAACCTAATAAGTAATGAATAGGATGAGTCATCTGTACAAGTGATTAGTCTATAAGGACCAGATTATAAACTCTCTCAGAGCTTATATCTACCACACCACTACAGTCTTAGGGCCTGATATAGTATATGACACATAGTAGGTGCTTAAAAAATATTTGGGGAAAGGCCAGGCGCGGTGGCTCACGCCTGTAATCCTAGCACTCTGGGAAGCTGAGGCGGGCGGATCGTTCTGAGCTCAGGAGTTCGAGACCAGCCTGAGCAACAGCGAGACCCCGTCTCTACCAAAAATAGAAAGAAATTAATTGGACAGCTAAAAATACATATAGAAAAAAACAGCCAGGCATGGTGGCACATGCCTGTAGTCCCAGCTATTTGGGAGGCTGAGACAGTAGGATTGCTTGAGCCCAGGAGTTTGAGGTTGCTGTGAGCTAAGCTGACGCCACGGCACTCACCCCAGGCTAGAGAGTGAGACTCTGTCTCAAAAAAAAAAAAAAAAAAAATATTTGGGGAAGAAATGCGGGTAGATAATCTAACACTAGGCAACTAAGGAATTATAGAACTATCTAATTTGAATAAATGTGACCTGACTATAAGTTCAAAAAAGGGTATCTATATTAGCATATTGGAAGCTATAACCGAAGCAACTGTATTGTATATAATTATGCCCAGCTTTAAGAAAGAGGACAAGTCAACGTGGAGCCTAGGAAAAAAGAGCCGAAAGTTAAAACTTTACTTGGGGGTCTTTTCATTATCTCCAGGGTATAACTGGACTGGACTAGTTGGCAGGTATAATCTTTTAACTTGGAGATTATTACATATATTATGAAAGTAGCCATGAAGATCCCTAACTTAATTTATTCTGACTATATTTCATCAAAGAATCTTCCCATTATGTTTTGACTTCCTATTTGGGTTTGCCTATAGCCAAAGAACATGCTAACCAGCTAATGTGACTTTTATGTTCTATTTACTAGATGGTTATAGTTCTCCAACTAAATTAGTAAACTAAAATTCCAGCCTCTTCTGATATTAATATGAAATAGTGCCTGAACAACCAATAAAATTTGTTACTGCATTTTTAAAATTGAGTTGTAAGACATGCAAGACCAAGGCCCATCCAGACCTAAGAAAGTGGCAACAATATATCACTGTGTGAAATCATATCTAGGGATACAGCTGGCCTTCTGAGATATCTCCTGTTAGGGAACATAAAGAACTCCAAAAAAAAAAAAACCAGAAATGTAAACATAAATACAACTTTATTCATTTATCTATTTAAATAAAATAAAATTGAGAATACCTTCAGAAAGTTCACTAGTTTTGGATATCTGTTCCAGCTCCCAGCCAAGATGTAACGACTCATCCATACTTTGTTTCTGTGCCATTTCCAAAGTCATATTTTCTTCCATTAATTCTTCAATCTTTTTTCTATCCATATCTCGTTCCTTTTTTATTGGCAGGGAGTAGGAAGGGAAAAGAAAGCTAAGAAACAATGCCATTTCAAGCTAATATTTTATTACTCATAACTTTCATTTATTATAATACAAAAACTGAGTTCCTTAAAATTTTCACACTTTGAAGGCAATTATAATTATTACTGGTCACTATACTGAGTAGGTGTCTGATATCCTTTTAAAGTGATCTTTGGAGACACAGTGAAAACTCTTCTTCATAGTCAATATTTTGTTTTAGTGATATAACAAAATAAGTATGAAGAATTATGCTAAATTTTAGCAATAGCTTTATTTCTGTATTTTTAGACATTTTTAAACAATAGCTTATTTATTGTGGTCTTGAAAAGTAGAAGACAAAATTAATCAGTAATACCCTCTGTAACAAAAGCAGAAATTTCTACTACTTCTGTATTTATACAAAGTTGGAAGCATCTAATTTATATAGTTATCTCTTATCTGTTAAAGCCTCAAGGACACTAGCCATCCTGTCACTATAGGGAAATAAGCAGAATCTTAAAATTTTTCCTTAGAGGCCATGTAACTGATCTACCCCTTAAAGCTTACCATTTCCATATCATGAAGTTTAGCCTTCAGTTGTAAGTTCTCTTTTTCTAATTCATGTAATTTATCAGAACGAGCTCGAGTTCCTTCTAGTTGGTCTTCCAACATGGTTTTTGTCTCTAATAACACTTGATTGTCTTCTTTTAATTCCTATAAACATTTCAAACAGGCTTTATTTATCACAAATGTGTTAATATCTATTAATTTTTTTAAGCTCTGGAACATAAAAGTTATTGTAAAAAAAGAACATTAATCCATCTTTATCAACAGTTCTATGCAAGAGTAAAGTTACTGAGTAATAAAAATATAGTTGAAATTTTCTTGGCTCCCTTTTTCCCCCCAGAATTTAAGCTATTATGCAAACAAAATACTCAATACTTATATTAGGATAAGTAATACTACTGTAATTTCACATGAAATTGTCAGGGTACATTTAAATTTCTTAGTCACAAGGATAAGGAACTAAGTACAAGTAATCTTCCAGATATTTAAGACACAAATCTCCATAGAATCAGGGCTTAATTTATTGACTGAAATGCATTTAAAGATTTCACTATACTTAGAGCTATAACTTGAAAGTGAAAGGTTTGAGGTTTTTAAGACTTGAACTAAGACTCACATAAATCAAAAACCAAGGCTCTATTAATACATATTTTACATAAACACCTTAAGGAAATTCTTAAAAATCCCTACATAAGTTTTAAAGATATGTGTTCACAGTTCTTTTTTTTTTTTTAATTCAGTCCCCGTAGGGACAGTTGAAAATTGCCAATGCCGACTATATTGCAAGTCGTCCTAGCGGGGTATTGAGAAAAGTTTTCAATTAGCAATAATCGCGCCTCGGATAAACCTCATTGGCTACAACACTGCCACTGCACAAAGCTAAGTGTTCATAATTCTATCTTGCTATGTTATATGCCTGTGGTTTATAAAGTCTAGAAAAAGTATATTAAGACAGTGGCATTCCTGAAAATCTCTTAACAGTGCCATGGATATGCATGTCTAAATAACTAGTAAAGAATGAATATGTACTTTATCTTTGCAGTCCTGTTGGGTCTATTTATTGGTAACCTGCACACTAAAATGTACTAAATACTTTCTCTTTTATCTTCATTTCTTGATTTTGTGTACTCCCTTGTTCTTAGTAATACTCATATTAAAACTGACCAAAATCTGCTGTTTACAGACAATGAGGAAATTAACTGAGAAAGGAAAAAAGGATATAAGAAGTGCCAAATTCTTGCTGTCAAACTCAAGTAAGAAAAGTTGGCTTTTTTCCTAATTTGTTTG
>RJWJ010005418.1:0-68451 GCA_004363605.1 Indri indri
CAACACACAAATTCTTTATCTTTGGGAATTAAAAATAAGATTTACGTTCAAAACATAACGAAGATTTTTGGATTCTTTTTGATAGGCATTTAGCAAACAACTTAGTTGAAACTATACAAAGTCTGATTAGTTATCATTTATTGGTATACATAATTTTAATTAGCAATGAGTTATGAGGTAGCTTTAAAAAGAGATTCTATTTGAAATGTGAAAACTGAACTAAAATATCTACCATTTAACAAAATTTCTTGAGTTTATACTGCACTTCAGACATACTAAAAGAACCAATCTTAAACCAAATAAAGACATCATACACACTTACACGAGAGTTTAGAATCTAAAAACCAGTAATATTCAAGATTACAAAGAAATAAGATATCTTTAAGATTCACTCTAATTTTTTTTTTAAAGAAAAGCTTTCAAAATACCTTATCTTGTTGTGCCTTAAGTTCTTCATATTGAGTCTTGTACCTGCGTCCAATTTTCTTGACTTGAGTAATAGTTTTGACTTTTTCTTGGATATCAATTATTTTGGCATCTAAGTCCTTCTGGATGGTTTCCTTTTCAGTTCTTACTTTATTTAAATCTTCCTTCAGACTCTGAATTAAGTTCTGGTTGTTGGTCAAAGATGCATTTGATCTTTAAAAAATGGAGGAAAGGACAAAGACTAAATATCGAGACTTTTCGAATTTTCAAATACTTCAATATAAGTTTATATTGTGCTACTTTAATAAGTTTTTTATTTAAAAATTCTAAAAGAAACTCCACACACTTCAAAAGATACTTAACTTATAAATTTATGGTCCTTTGGAAAGACCTTATTACATAGGCTTATGTGCCTATTTTAGAGGTAAGAGACACTCTAGTGCTACTAGTGGTCAAGTAACATGCACAATTTTACAACGTAATCAAGGGATGGTATCTAGATTTTAATTCAGATTTGCCTGACAGCACACCTACATTCTTTCTCCTGTTGTGACTCTTTTTCTGTAACAGGCCAGAGAGAGTTGTTAGGCTTTGCAAGCCACATAAAGTCTTTGTTGCATATTCTTCTTTTTTTATACAGTGCTTTAAAAATGTAAAAATCATTCTTAGCTTATAGGCTATACAAACACAAGTCATGGGCAAGATTTGGCCTGCAGGCTATAGTGTGCCAACCCCTATACTGCATTATGAATTAAACCTGAAATCAGATGACCCGAATTAAAAGTATGGGTTTGACCCGAATTAAAAGTATGGGTTTAACAACTAACTCTGTAACCTTAGGTACCCAAGCTTTTTTTTTTTTGAGACAGAGTCTCATTCTCTTGCCTGGGGCGAGTGCCGTGGTGTCAGCCTAGCTCACAGCAACCTCAAACTCCTGGGCTCAAGCAATCCTACTGTCTCAGCCACCCGAGTAGCTGGGACTACAGGCATGCGACACCATGCCTGGCTAATTTTTTCTATATATATTTTTAGCTGTCCAATTAATTTCTTTCTATTTTTGGTAGAGACGGGGTCTCGCTCTTGCTCAGGCTGGTCTTGAACTCCTGAGCTCAGAACGATCTGCCTGCCTCGGCCTCCCAGAGTGCTAGGATTACAGGCATGAGCCACTGCGCCCGGCCAGTACTCAAGCTTTTTGAATCTTAGCTTCCTCATCTTTAAGACTAAAAAATAATATCTCTCTTAATTAACATACAAGACTACTGTTATGAATACAGTATTATGACAAAAATTTATAAGCTGTAGAGCATTCATGGTAAGTAGGAGACATGACATTGACAAATTATAATAAAGTTTAAAAAATGTAAAACAGAAACATTAATTTTAATATTTAATTTCTTATCTTTAAAGGGGTAAAACTTTGGTATAAGTACATTTAAGCAAATATTTAATTTAAAAACTACTCATAGAGTTTCACAAATACAAGCTAACCAAAAAAAGAAAAGAAAAACCTACTTGTTAAAGTTATTTTGACAGCTGCTTAGCAAATTAACTAGCTTTAGAATTATACTAAGTAGCTTTTTAAAAAACAAAATATAGAGAAATAATTTTCTATAATGAGAATAATAATATTCTCATACATATTTTATACATGAAGGCATAATATTATATCATCGTTTGCTTGACTCCACAGAAAAACAGAGGGAAGCCAGATAAAAGGGCTCTAATGCTTTCCATTCTTTCTAAAACTCGGAAGCACTTGGGGATTCATATAAAGAGCTGAAATAAACAAGATTTCATGCATTACATAGGATTTAAGGATTCTTTCCATATACCTTGCAATTTCAGCTTTAAGTCTTCCAATTTCTTCCGTCAACTGTTGAATACGTTTAGTATGAACTTCCTTTTCAGAAAGGAGCTTCCGATATTCTTCTGTATCTGGATCTTTCTGTTGATTTACTAGATGCTAGAAGATCAAAAATGCATATTTTTTTTAGGCTTTATGACACAAATGTGCCATAATAAAATAGTAGAATATCTAATTATGTTTATATTAGGTATCCTGTGTGTAAAGTGATCAAGCACAGAACTACAAGAAACTAAGATCGAACTAAGATTTAGTTTGTTTAGCTATAATGGAAGAGGGGAAAAAAAAATCAAATGTTATTAACTGCTCATTTTTTCACATTTGTGAATATACAGTTCAGATTATTTATAATGAGGCCAAATAAAGGGAAACAAAGAATCTTAAAAGCTTTTAAGTGCCTAAGCTCATTAAAGTGATGTTTACAATGAACAAAATGTGCCTAATGTATTACAATCTAAACAGATACGAGCATTTTCTAGGTGCCAGGTGCTGGGTGAACTTCTTTACGTTTATGTAATTTCCATCACATGAAGAGTGGTATTATTTCCTGAGAGAGGTTAAGAACCTCTCACAAATTACGTAACTGGTATGTGCAAGGCAGATTTTCAACCTTCTGGTTGAATACAGAGCTGGAGTTTCTAACCACACTATGCTATATGGTTTCATCTCTCTAAAAAGATGCCAGAAACAAGTCTTCTTAAAGTGCTTCAATAAACTATATAAATTCCCATGTTCATGTATAAAAGTATCTCAGAGATAAAGACTAAAATTTTGGAATTATGGGAAATAAATTAACTGCTTTTTAAAAATTAAATGTAACCAAAAATTTTTTAAAAATTGAGTTTTAAGTTTAACGTCTGTTGCATATATACACGTAACATATTAAGACTTTCACTGATAAAAACAAAAAAAATTTTCACTAGTTTTTCAAATATTTTTATCCCCTTACATTTTACCCTATTAGCTAAAATCGACATGTATTCCTAGACACATTACCATGTCTAGGAATAGGTATAATTGCATTTACCTGGTTACGCGCTTTCCAACGTTTGACATCCTCTTCTAATAACTTCTTCTCTGCCTGTAACATACCACTTTTCTCACTCAGCTCAGCATTTGCTTCTTGTAAGGGTAAAATATCTAACTCCAGTTTTCTCACCTGAAAATAGTGCCAATTATTTTTTAACAACTAATATAAAAATTCATGTATACTATTATTAAAAATAATAACATGTCTCCACTTTCGATTACTAATCTACAAACCTTTGCTTGCATCTGCTGTAGATCCTGTTCTAGTCTCTCCTTTTCTTCTCTTAGCATCTTATTGGTCTCCATAACTACATTCATCGTTTCAGTTTTCTTCATCAGTTCTTCATGCTGAGCCATTGTTTTTGCAGTTACCTAAACATTTCAAACACGTATAGACATCAGCATTTTATAATAGTTGAAAGGCTACCTTTTCCTACTAGTTCTAATCCTCCCTACAACAAAACAGAATTTAAATTTCAACTTTTAAAACTGAAATTTTTGAAAGTTTACAATTTTCTGTGATGCACACTAATTGCAAAGAGTTTAAACAAATGCAAGGAATTGTAACAGTAAGAAGACACTACAAATCCCACCAACAAATAACCAGTATTAACATTAGGTAAAAACATCAATCCAAACCTCTATTTTTCTGTATTATTTTTTCTTGCTGCACTGAATTTATTAATAGTTCTAAAATAATCTTATTTTAATCCTCAGTTTTTTCCCTTGTGTTCAGAAATCCCTCTTTTCTTCTGTCGTTTCATCACTTTGTACTGAGCAATTTTACTGAATATTTATTGAACTGTGAAGAAATTTTTTCTTCTCACTGTAGATAACTATCTATCTTTTGTACATGATATTACTTTCTTCTGCCACTACTTTCAAAGCTATAGCTTTGTGGTTGCCATGCTACATTGCTCATACTTGGACAGCCATTATATTATTTTTGATATAATGTGTATTACTTCTTGATTCTTTTCCTCCTATATCTAAGAGTTGGTTTTCCCCTCTGAACTTGCTCATGGGCTGGGTGTTTTTTAGTATTTGCTTTTCTACAGCCCAAGGGAACGACAAAGGGAGCAGAAAAGACTGAGACATTATGCCATCTTTTTTAGAAACCCTGACTCTGCCCTTCTTTCCTTCAAGCATTAACACTATTGAATGGGAGGGTCTGTTATTATTTCCGCTGTGATAAATTTGAATTTGGATTGTTTTCTCAACAGGATGAAATTCTGAAACTTTTAACTTCCGCTGAAAACATAAGTCCCACAAATCTAATTATTACTTTCCCCTGTTCAATGGTTTCTCCTTTGCTGTCATTTTGACTGCTTATTAGTTAAAAGAAGGTAAATATTTCAAGGTCTTAATTTCCTTCTAGACGGGGTATATTACTGTATCTCCTCAGAATGAGGTAACTCAACAATAAGCTTTTAGGTGCTGGTACGGGGTAGTCAAGTCAAGCTTGGGCTATAAAAATCCATTTCATTACAGGACCTTCTTTTTCTTTCTTTGTTAGTTTTGACTACTTTCTGCTCCTTTGCTGGAAGAGATTTATTTGGTAGCAGTTTTATTCTACCATTTTATTCTAGAATGACTATCCGGATGTATACACAATGACACCTATAATAAATTGAGACAGCTGGAATTTATTAAGTACATACTACAAATCAGACATGGTTCTAGATTCTTCATGCGCACAAACTCACTGAATCCTCATTATTATTATCCAAATGTTACAGGTGAGGAAACTAAGAGCAGGGAAGTTAAACAATGTACCCAAGACCACACAAATAATGGTATGAAACTAGAATTTGAAACCAGGCATTTGGTTACAGAGCCTTCACACTTAACCACTATACTATATTGTACTTAACAATCATTGAATGAATTTACAAGTCTAGGAAGAACGTTTATTTCAAAGTAAATTTTATGCTATGTTAATTGGTACAAATATAAATGAATTGTTCCCTTTTGATTTAACAATTGCTTTCTTAAAGCTTAGTATACATACCTGGACTTTCTCCCTTTCAGCATTTAGACTATCCTGCAGTTCTTGCAACTCTCTTTCTAGAAGTTCAGCCCTTTGTCGATAACGTAGACTCTCAACCTGAGCCACCTCAAACCTAGTTTCAGCGATTTCTTTTTCTCGTCGTATAAATCTACAAGAATATATATGTTAAAATCTTATTTGAATTAAAAAAGCCAACGTTTCAAAACTTGGGTAATTTTTAAGATGAGAAAAATGACCCACTTTATTAACTGTTTTCACATGTTTTCTTTAATAATAAATAATGAGAGATGCATTTTTATTTTTTATTAAAGACATTGGCTGTAAAAATGTGTATCTTTAAAATAACCTGAAAGGCACATAGTTTCTCAAGAGGAGCCTGCTCATATTCTTACTATCAGAATCAACTTTAAAGTCATTTATTTAATATTGCTACCTGTTAAAAGTGACCAATTTGGTGGTTATGGGTTTGTTGGCCAATAAAAGACAGAATGAGCTTTATATCAAAACCGTGTATAATTCCCTTCTCTAATATATGCATTTATAAATTTCATTTTATAGTTGTTATGACACAGAAATGAAGAATGAAAAACATATTTGATTTACCTGAGAATTTCTAAAATTTGTTCTTGAGATTTTCCTTCTTCACTGAGAGATACATTCAGTGGACCTTGTATGCCTTCTTTTATAGAGGCAACCACCTTGTCACTTAGTTTTTCAATCTGATCATGAAGTAATCTGTTTTGTTTCTCTAGATCTTCACAGCGTGAAACACACTTAGAAACTTCATCCTATAAGCCAAGAGGTCTATCATAATAGCAGATCTTTCCAATACACATTTAAAAAAAAAAAACTCTTTCAATTCCCTGGAACATTCTGTTATGATGTACAATAGTACCTTTAACATTCTCTCTCTTTCCTCCCAAGATGCTTTACACTCCAACAACTGTGATTCTGCTTTCTGGGTTGTTTCTTCCAAATGCTGACGGATTGATACCATTTTTGAAACCTGTTCCTTGGCAGCTTGTAGAACTTCAACATCAGCAGCATGTAGCATCAATTCTCTCTCATACTTATTCTGAGCTTCCACAGCTATTTTAGCCTGTAAGAAATTATTCCCACATTGACACCAAAAAAATCCACAACGCTAATCAGTCCTTTTGGAAAAGACACACACTGCATTTTTAAAAATAAAGTGGCAACAATCTAAATGTAGCGAACAGGAGAATTAAAAGTTAATGCTATACCTACTTAAAACAATGAAACTTAGAAGACTAAGTAGCAATTTGGAATAAACTTTATGAAATAAAAAGCTAAAAATAACTAAGCTATGTGAAATAGACACACATACAAACTTCTTCTATTTTTTCTTTTTTTTTATTTCTCTGTTACAGGTAGCCTATGAAACACACACAGAAACTTAAAAATAAAGGGAAATCAAAACCATTTATTTGTATATTGAATTACAGATAAATTATTTAATTTTAATTTCCAATGGTATGCTGTTTGGCCATAAGCCAAAGATAATTCATTTTTATCAAATTTACTTATGAAGCCTCTTTACTTTGTATTACATTTTTAAAGTAATATTGATGTATATATGTTACATATACGTAAGCAATAAAGAATAGTAACCAATGAATAGCTATTAACATACCACCCAACTTAAAAATGAGGACATTACCAATAACCTTACATGTATACCTTTCCCATCCCACCATTTTACTAACTCCCACTCTCCTGAATTGTATTTTATCACGTCTTAAAATAATTATAAAAAGCTTTGTCACATGCATATGCATGTACATATATACACTTAAAATAATAAGATGCTGTTTTTTATAATTCTATAAAAAGAGGTGTATAGAAATCAGTGCAAGCTCAGCAATGCATTAAAAATGTTATCAAGAGGTCCTTGTTTGTTGAGGGAACATACCTCTAACCATTTTGTCTGTAATGTAATTTTACAACAAGATCTACTGAAAGACCAAAGCAGTAAAAGAATGTTCACAAATGAAAGCATGTATATGTTTTAGCCTCCTAATCCTGTTTTTCCATTTTTTCCCATTTGTCAAGATTGCTTTGTTAACGAATATTGTACTATTTACTTTCAGCCTTCATCTATACTCTTCAATTTATCTTAGTCCAGGTTCCACAAGAGTGGAAATAATCTTGCATTTTTATAAGATCCACTTGTCCCCCAAAGACATAAATATACTCCAAGAACCATTCTCCAGGATCAAAGCCGATTTCTTAATAACTGGCTATGAACACAACACTTACTTGTTCCTGACAGTCACGTCTGGCTTGCTGTTCGTTACTTAGAGCTGTGCTTGCTCTCTGAAGAGCTTCTTGTACCTCATTCTGAACACTGGAAAGTGTTTTCTTCAACTCAGATAACTAAGGAGGAAGATGATTAAACCAGAGTTAACCACAAACTTACTTAGAAAATACTGTGTTGTATTACCGCATTGACAGACAGATTTTTAAAGATACAATTAGCCCAAAGGACTGCTGCTAAATTTAAAATAGTTATAAGCTGATATAATCTACCGTACATTTATACAACTCTATATCTACTCCCTAACTAACATTTGCAAAAGTCAAATCTCAGACATAGGCTTCTAAAAAGCAGCACTAATACCTACTTCTGTACAGTAGTCTAAAATTTTCAAAAGGAAATGTATACACATATACAGGGTAAAACACAAAGCTAAAATTGTTGCCTACATGTTCAATAAATTCTGTTGAAATGATCTCAGTGGTAACTAATGAGCTAGATAAAAGAATTCAAATCCTTACAAGAAAAAAAGATTAATATGGTTAATAACCTAATATACCTGTTGTTCCATGCTCTCTATGGCTTTTCGCTTATCATCCTGAAGTTCTTGTTTTTCCTTCTCTACTTCCATCAACTTCTTTTCCAACTGTGTCTGAAACTCAGCTGACTCTTTTAAACGAACTTCGATATTCTTACGCACTTCTTCTGTCACCTTCGGCGTATTACAAAAAGTAGGATACAAAAATTATACATTTAAAATTATACAATTACTTTCTCCAAATCTAAACTAAATTTGATAAGTACTAAAATTAATGTTTGCCTTATATTAGAAAAAGAATCCATGAAATGTGACTAGAAGATACAAAAACAAGCAAAAACACCATGCCAATCTATAAGCATAATTTACCTCTCAACTTGACTATTGGCCATTTTTCTCTTTTGAAGGGAAATTTCCATTCTCTTACTTTTCCCTCAATCCTCATATCCTCTTGCCAAATCTGCCTACTCTACCACTGAAAGGTATGTTCCTCACATGTTTTCATTACTTTCCACTGATGTCAACCACAAAAGGAGCTTTTAAAACTGTGGCCCTAGACTACTGCTAGAGCCTCCAAATGAATCCTCCAATCTATCAAATTAATTTTATAAGCAAAAAAAAAATTCTGGTTATGACATGCTAAAAAAAATCAATGGCTCTTAATAAACCTACAGAATATAATTTAACATCACATTAAAAACATTTCACATTTGGTTCTCAATGCCTTTTGTAATGGTATCCCTCACTATTTCACTTTACAAACTCAGTACAATAGCCAAATTACAAACTGTTATCATCTGATTCCTTTCTACCTTGGCTGAGGATTCCTACTACATGGAATATCTTTCTACCATACCTGGCTATCTAGACGATACCTTCATTCAAGGCTCTGCCACAAGTATCATCTCTTGCGTGAAGCCATGCATTTCCAGGAGACAAATAACTTTCCCTACTTCTCATTTTCCTCAACATTTGATCTGTACCTTTCCTATAGCAATTGCATCTTCCCTTGCTTTATGAGTTTTGTGTTTTTCATTTATTTGGCTTATTAGACTCAGGCACTTTCAGAAGGTAATGGTGATAATGTCAGTCCAATTCACACCACAGTGCCTTATACATAGCAGGCTCATAATTTACAAAAAGGTTAATAAATGTGTTCAAATTGAATTCAGAATTGTACGTACCTGTTTTTCCTTGTTCAGGGATTCTTCTAAACTAGTAACCATTGCTCGATACTGTTCTACATTACTAGTACTTGTTTTGAGTCTTTCTTTCAAGTCATTTACTTGCTCTTCTGTTTGCCTTAGCTGACTCAGAAGTTCATCCACATCTTCTTTGTCAGTAGGCTGACCTAAAAGATATAATAGCTCTATTAAAATTAACATTTTAATGGTATTATGGACCACTGTTATCAAAGAGTTTGTGAAATTATGATCAAGGCTCAAATACAGAAGTACGTAACTATCTGGAAAGGATATTTCATATTTCAATCCATGCTGAATACCAAAATAAAACTAACAGGTATTTTGTCACGTTACTTCTTCAAAAAGATCAAATATTTGATATCAGCTATCGCAAAAACTGAAAAAGATATTTGGACCAATTTTGTTATCTAAAATGCATAAAAAAGGCAAAAATTTTAAGTTGAAAAGAATGCACATGGTATCTACGAGGACTATTGGATAATTATATATATATCTATATATACACACATCTCCTTTATATATGTATCGGATATCTATATATCTGTTTACATACATATATATATACACATACACAGAGATGCTCCTTGACTTATGATGGGGTGATGTCCTGATAAATCCATTCGAAGTTGAAAATGTCCTAAGCTGAGAATGCATTTAATACACCTAACCTACTGAATATCACAGTTTAGCCTAGCCTAGGCTGCCTTGAATGTGCTCAGAACACTTACATTAGCTTACAGTTGGGCAAACTCATCTATTATAAAGTCTATTTTATAATAAAGTGTTCAATATTTTATGTACTTTATTGAATATTGTACTGAAGTACAGTTTCTACTGAACGCGTACAGCTTTTGTACCATCATAAAGTTGAAAAATCTTCAGTTGAAGCATCGTAAGTCAGGGACTGTCCGTAAACACTATTTTTTTCCCTCCCATTAGGAAATAAAACCATGTAGAATTGAAAAACTCAGAACGTCCCTTGGTCAGGTGTCCTACATAACGATTTTGAATCTTCAAGACTGCAAATTTTGTAATCCTAGCACTCTGGGAGGCCGAGGTGGGCGGATTGTTTGAGCTCTGGAGTTTGAGACCAGCCTGAGCAAGAGCGAGACCCCGCCTCTACTAAAATTAGAAAGAAATTAATCGGCCAACTAAAAATATATAGAAAAAATTAGCTGGGCATGGTGGCTCATGCCTGTAGTCCCAGCTACTCAGGAGGCTGAGGCAGTAGGATCACTTGAGCCCAGGAGTTTGAGGTTGCTGTGAGCTAGGCTGACGCCATGGCACTCACTCTAGCCCTGGCAAAAAGAGTGAGACTCTGTCTCAAAAAAAAAAAAAAAAAAAAAAAGACCGCAAATTTATTAATTTAAGCCCAAAACTGAGCTTTACTATATGAAGAGTGAAGGTGTTTTTTTTTTTTGATATCCGAAAAGAATATTTATAAAATATATTATAAACCTAATGAAGTACTTCTTTACTTAATATTGTATCAGTCTTATTTATTGACCTTTACCAGTTCTCTGTGAAGACTGAGAAGCAAGTTGGACTTCCACATTACTGAGGTGCTGTTTCAATGTAGCAATTTCCTTTTGAGCATTTTTTAATAGTTCCTTTGTGTTAAGATGAAGATTTGCCTCAGTATCTAGCTGTCTTTTTGTATCTAAAAGTTGAACCTATAAGAAAAAATACATAAACGCTATAAACAGTATCTTTAGGTTCCTAAGTAACCAGAGGTTCAAGTTTTCTTTCTATAGACTCTTAGAACTCTGACCAAGATAGAGTAACAGAAAACAGATTTAGCTTACCACCTCAAACAATCAAAAGAAAACAGACAAAACACATGAAACAACTGAGATCCCTGAGATGGGAGACAAGAGGTGAACCCTATAAATGCCCAGTTTTCTGACTTCAAAGTTCCGGGGCTATGACACAGGGCAGGGAAAATGAGGCAGACACCAGGAATTTCCCTGAATTGGGAAGACAGATTTGAGAATTCAGGAAGACTAAAGTAGCTCAAATTCGTAAGACAGACTATCAGAGAGAAGAGAGTTTCACAGATAGTGCCTCACTAGTGGGGAAATTAATCCTAGATTGAGCACTGCTGTGGGTCCACCTAATACATCATAAAAACAAGACTCAAAAGAATCAACCCATTTTCAATTAATTTTACTGCATCCCAGAACAAACCTCAAGAAGATTAAAGGGAAAATATCCAGCATTCAAGAGGCTAAAACTCACAATGTATGGCACCCAGTCAAAAATAATTAGGCATATAATGAGGCAAGAGAAACTCTGTAAAAAAAGATTTTCAAAACCATGCTTCAACTTGGGTAGCAGTATGTCCACACACCAGATTAATTACTAAATATAAACAAACTATAGAAATTCAGAACACTGATAGACTCACATCCAGATTTCTGGTAAGTGTATGCCTTTGTTCCACCTCGTTTTCCAACTTCTTCTTTAGGTGAGAGATCTCATGTTCCAATTTTTCTATCTGGCTACTAAGTCTTTGTTTGGTTTCTGTTTCAGATCGCTCTAATATTCCCTGAGGTAAAGAAAATATTTTTGGTTATGTTAAAGAAAAAAGTAAAAAAATTAAAAATAAAAATACAAAGAGAATTAAAGGCTGCAGAGAATTAAAGGATTACAACACATTGCTATATGAAGAAGTTAAGATCTATTATAGAATATTTACCAAGAAAGCATTTTTACATTTTTCGTATTAAAACATCTATTATATATAAAAAAAAAAGAGAAACACATTACAAGTCATTCAGATTTCCCAAAGTTTTAAAGAAAAATAAAACCAAAGAATTAATCTTGTGAATAGTTAAGTTGCATAGGACTCTATAAATACAGGCCCGAGTAGCAAACCTGCCAATTGCATGCTTTCAATCAGTTCTTCCAATGTTCTATTTAAAATATTGAATTGCCTAATTAACCCCAAAATTCAATGATTATCATAACGGATGAAAAAGTGACAGACAAATTTTCTAATAAAGAAAACTGAGAGGATACAAGGATAATTTGTATTTCAACTTAACTGTTACAATTTTTTTTCTATAAGTGCTTTTTATTTGGTTACCTGAATTGTTTGCAGATTAGTTAGCAGCAAGTTTTGCCCCCTTTGTTCAGCTAACAAAGACTCTCTTTGCTGAGAAAGACGGACTTCTGACAATTTAAGCATTTCCTTTTCCTTCTTCAAATTTTCTGCTCTTACCTTAAGGCAAATACAAGTGAAAGAAAAAAAGTTGTAAAAAATTGTGTCAAATGTAATAATTCAATTATAAAATTAAAATGATTCATTACTATATATTTCTTAATGCTATTTAGAAACTATACCTCCTTTTCATATGAGGAAATATAATACTTAGTTTCATGTATTAAAATATGAAGCAAAAATTACTGGGAATAGATCAAAGAAAAAATCTTACAATTACTACAAATACTTATTATTCCTTTGCTCTAACAAATCAGATTTTAGAAACAGCAAGAAAAATCTAAAATGGCAGAGTAAAAGAACAAAACTATATCATTATGCTATAGTCATACCTGCACACTAATAAACTCTGCGTATTTTAGAATCCATATTTATTTCTAAGTATCTGTTTGAAAGTGATGACTGATATATTTATACTTTTTTTTTTTTCCCTCATCAAGATTATACTCTGAGTGGCCGGGCGCGATGGCTCATGCCTGTTAATCCAAGCACTCTGGGAGGCTGAGGTGGGTGGACTGTTTGAGCTTCGGAGTTCGAGACCAGCCTGAGCAAAAGCGAGACCCCGTCTCTACCAAAAATAGAAAGAAATTAATTGGACAGCTAAAAATATATAGAAAAAATTAGCCGGGCATGGTGGCACGTGCCTGTAGTCCTAGCTACTCGGGAGGCTGAGGCAGGAGGATCGCTTGAGCCCGAGAGTTTGAGGTTGCTGTGAGCTAGGCTGACGCCACGGCACTCTAGCCCGGGCAACAGAGTGAGACTCTGTCTCAAAAAAAAAAGAGTATACTCTGAGTGTCAGGGGACCTGGGAGAATGCTCTGAAAATTAATATTTCATTTCAAAGTATTTATATTTGTACATGATGATTCATATGAATTATCGGTCATAAAATTCACTCCAGCAGTTTGAAAAATTGCTGCTGCCCACTCCTCACAATGGCGTGTGAGCAAGATAAAAATGAACTATGTAATAAGGACTTGTAATCCACAAACCTCTTAAATATTTAAGTCATATCAATGAGTAAAATCAAAGTAAAAACTAAAGGAATGTCAAATGCAATTTATAATGCAAATCAGATGACAGAGAGTTGTCTCACTTCTGCAACCGCTAGCTTTTCATTTGCTCCTCTCAAATCTTGAGTCATTGTGTTGATGATCTGTTCCTGCTTTTGAGTCGTTGCAGTGAGTTTCTGATTTCTTTCATGTAGTGATGTTATTTCTCGACGATATCCTTCAACATTATCTTGTAGCATTTCATAACTTACATCGGGGAAAAAAAATTTTATAAGCAACTGAAATACTATATCCTAGTTTAGTTTCCTGAAGAATCTCACAACAGCTTAATTTTACACGATTAATAACATGAAAAAGTGGCTCATATAATAATGGAAAACCTTCATTCTTTTTTCCAAATTTCAATTTGATGGTTAAATTCAAGTTCTAAGAAAGTACAGTATTTCATGCTGAATAACTTTTTCATTTTATGAATTCAGGAAAAATTAATCACATTTAAAATAACACCAATATAATGTTGATACACCAGACACCCACCACAATGTGGTATGCAATTTTAGTGATGGATGTTTTTCCAATCCTTTTTTCCACTATAATCCTTCATCTTACTTTCTTATGTGCTTAAAAGGTTAGAAAATGGCTGCCTAAAGGTGTCAACATAGAAAAAAAGGTGCTTTGAACCTTTTAGGTTCAAAGGATGTTGAACTACTAGATGTACAGTAGTAACTGCCTGCTATATCCTTACAAAAACATATATTTATCATGTACTATATAAAAATAAATTTTGTCCTAACATGCTAAACTAACAAGCTTTCAATGGATCTAATAACCATGACATTTACCATGAAATTAAATTTACCATTATTTCCTTGGAAGTGACCAAGAAAGTGAATTTTCCTAAAATTACCTAACATTCGCTTCTCTTCTACCTAGAATAAACAGAAAAGGTAGAATAAAATTTGCTCCCATTTCTCTATACTTTGGAGCATTTACAAAAGAATTAAGTCCTACAGAAACAACAAATCCTTCGGTCTCAAAAAGGGAAACTAGCAACATTCCTCACACGAATTTCAACTTATAAATAAGATAATTCCTTAGCACTGCCCAGGAAAATCATTAATCAACACTAACAAATGAACTACCACAGGTTCTCATTCTGGAACATGGTCCACAAAAAAGCAACACTATTGCAAATTAACTCTTGAATTTGATTGATCTATTGAAGTATAATACTCAGACTTTATTAAATTTTGAACAAAAGAAAATTTACCGTTTAGAAGCAAAATCCAGCTGGGTAGAAATTTTGGTATTTTGTGACCGCAAATCTGTAACTTGCTCCTGAAGTTTCTCAAGCTGCTCATTTTGTATTTTTTCATTATCTGCTTTTTCTTTTTTATAGTTCTCAAAAATTTCCTGCAACTAAATATTGGAAATTATTAAAAGATAACACTGTTCTCTAAAAACCCAACACAAACATAAAGGTGTGATCTTTACCTGTTTAAGGGCAGCCTTAGCTTCTATGGTCTCTGTTGATTCAATAACAGGTACTGGAGTAGGTGTGGAAACAGTCTGAGATGTATTTGAACGTTTTGGAGTTGACACAAGAGAAACATCATCTAAGCTTGAAGCTTCAGAAAAGCAAAAAGACTGATAAAATGCTTTATTGGCTTTCATAAATCCGTTTTAATCTAATATGTCTTTGCAAATACATCATGACAAAATCAACAAGCTATATTTAAATGAAATCATAAGATTATAGGAGTTTTAAAATTAGAAATCCACTGAACAATGTAGTGTTTTTGCTTTCTGATTAGAGACAATATTTACAGATTAAATGTTAAAACATAACCAAAATATAAATATTATGTTATTGATTATAAGATGCACATTTTATAATAATAGTAAGCATTTTTTCTTCCTTAGTAATATATAAAATAATGGTGTGTTTCAGAGTCGATGGCATATTATAATCGATCTTTTATTGTAGTCAAATTCGAAGCTACCATCATTATAGTGGCTACTGCTTATGCAAAATTTATTCCCTAATATACATTTCCAAAATATTCCTTAAGATAACATATAAAAGCCTACCTTGTAAGGGAATGACGACTCCTGTTGTTTGTGACAATAAAATACGGTACATATCACGCTGACGAACTATGGAATCAACAAGCTGCATCTGATGTTGTCGTGACTCACGGAGTTGCTCCAGTTCAGTGAGGGAGCTCTCAAGTTTGAGCTGAAGCTCAGTGATTCTGTAAGGAAAAGGAATCAGTCTATTTCACCAGACTGCGCTCAAGAGTTAGGTGATTATAATTCCTACTGTAAATTCCCTAAGCATCCCACGAAGCACACTATTTTTGTCTCTCTTTTCTTTTCTTTTCCTACTGATTTTTTTTTTTTTTTTTTTTTTTTTTTGAGACAGAGTCTTGCTCTGTCGCCCAGGGTAGAACGCAGTGGTGTCATCATAGCTCACTGCAACCTCAAACTCCTGGGCTAAAGCAATCCTCCTGCCTCAGCCTCCTGAGTAGTTGGTACTACAGGCATGCACCACCACACCCAGCTAACTTTTCCTATTTTGGTAGAGACAGGGTCTTGCTCTTGTTCGGGCTGGTCTTCACTCCTGAGCTCAAGCAATCCTCCCATCTCGGCTTCCCAGAGTGCTAGGATTACAAGCATGAGTCACCCACTTTTTAAATCCCTACCATACAGGACTCATGTACCCATACTCACCAATGCAATCTGAAAAATTTGCTGCAAAAATTAAATCGATTCAACTCAGTCCAAACTTTAGTCTTCTTCTTGCTTTCATAGCAATTCTTCCCCCTCTAGCATACATATTTTTTGAAAAAACTCTTTATGAGTAATTCCTGCATATGTTCTCCATAAAGCCTAGTGTGTTCCCCAAAAATCTAGCCTAGGTCCTCCACCTCTATGCTCCCATAGATAGGCTTTTATCTGTTATAGTGCTAATCACAGTGAACAAAAATTATCCACTTAATTATCTGTTTCATTATCTATTATTATCTATTTTGTTTGCCTCACTCATAACTGAGGTCTCTTAGAATTTTTTTTTTGTACTGTTACTCAATTTCCGCCCCCCCCCCCCAAATCACTATATCCACAGTATCTAGCAGTTAGGGGCACATAAAAGATCAAAAGATCTCAATAAATGTTTGCTGAACAAACTGAGGTAGTCAATTGCTTACTTGGATGAAGTTGTTTCTTGTTCTTCTCTTTCTCTGGTTTCCCCAAGTTCCCTAAGAGCCACTAAAAGACGTTGATTTTGCTGTTGAAGCTCTTCAATATTTCTGTAGGATACTAGATGCTGTGATATGACTTCAGATGAACTACTTATATCAGCAGAGCTTACTTCTTCATCACGAATTACATGGTTACCCCTTGCTTCTTCAAGTTCCATCAAAAGCACTCTAATCTAAAAATGAAGTTTTAATATGTTATAATATACTATTAATTTTGATTCTGGAAATGTTCAGAAGAAAATAAAAATTTATAAATGAAAACATTACTTATGAAAACTCAATCTATACTAACTTATCTTAAAAAACAAAGAATCAAGCATTAGCATTTTACAGATTGAAACCTAAATAATCAAAGAAAATTTTAATAGAGTAAAATTATTTTTAAGTATGTAATGAAGGCTTTCATTTATCAAAAAGTAGCAAATTGCAATTCCAGAAACGTGGCCCCATTTTTGTAAAACAATGATCAAATAGCACCCACATAGAGATATTTTGTGTATGTGCTTATGTATGTCCTGTATGATAGGGCAGAGGGAGAAATAAATAGATTTTTAAACAAAAAAGCATGTATATATTATAGGTAGGGCAGAGAGAGAATAGAATTGATTTTTAAACAAAAAGCACATGCACAAAAATTAAGGTAAAATGTATGAATGAGACAAATCTACATTTATTGAGTTGCTAATTAAGAAAAAAACAATTAGCAGAGTAATGCATATAGCATGACTTTATTTCAGTAAAATCAAACAACTCTTACATATGTTCATATATACTCATGCATGTTTATACATACAAGGATATGAAAGAACACAAAACAGTTTGTTAACACTGGTTACATTCTTGGAGGATGGGGGTGAAATTTGGAGAAAGCGTTTATTCCCTTTGTCCACTTATTACAATTAGTACCTATAATTTAAAAATTTAACAAACACTTGAAAAAAAGGGAGGAGCTATGACAAAACAATGACTAGGCTACAACCCTGGAAGAGTAGTAATCCTAACTGATTAGAATTTCATATGTGGTAGTACTATCTTTGATACCCTCAAACATTATCAGGCAGCCAGTTTAAAAAATAGGAAAAGAAACAAGAAATTCTAACCTGTTGTGAAAGATCTTTTATTTGTATTTCCATTCTTTGATTGTCTCTCTCCAGTACAGATGAATGTTTGTTGGCTTTATCGGTGTCCTCCTGCAATCGCTGAATCTCCTTTAAAATGTAAATTCAAGTGAATTATACAATTGAAGCAGGTATTAAGTAATAAAAATAGTGTTCAAATACCATAGTAATCAATTTATAAACTAAAAAATTCTACCTAATAGTCTCTAAAAAAGGGAGAAATTCTGTATAAATATGACATTATTTCTTAATATCTCAAATACTGTTCACTACTATGCTTGTCATTATATGAAAATGATGGGGAATTTGCCATCCTCCCACCAACTTCACCGTCAACTACAATCTGACAGCCACATCATATTCTTAGTTTATTACCAAATGATATCACAGAAATGCTCTCAAAAGCTTTGTTACTAAGACAAAATCATTGGACTACATTGCAGTGATAATCATTATTAGACTTGTCTTCTGGAGATAAATGTCAAAAGTAAAATATATTGGGTAAGATGAAAAAAATATGTGATTTATTTTAAAAAATGCATCAGTAAGTAATTCTAAAGCAGCAGCAGCAGCCAATGCACAAAGCTGTTAAAAAAAAAAGACACAGGATATGAAGTTTTGTGAAGTTTTCCATCAAAATTATCATTAGGGGTTTAGGGGCACAGCTTTAAGGACATTGCTATAGTCACAGAAATCTTACAGCTTTGAAATCGTATGTTTTATCTCAAATTCATGCAAATTTTGATTCTTAATGTGTTATTTTCACACAGTAATATTTTAAACACTATTTACATTAAAGATAATTTACACTTATCCTCGTGTTTCAAGTATCTCTGAGCACACTGCTCTAAAGGTATACGTAAATTAATTTCAACAGGAACCGATAAATGAAAAATGAAGTAGGTAAATGTTCATGAAAGATCACAGTGATAAAAATCTACTGAGTTCAAAACAAGATTACTTAAGATGACAAAGAAGGAAGCAATTTGGTCATAAAACTATTAGAACCTTACAAATGAGCATTATTGAATCTATACTGGAAGATACATGATACGTTATGGACAGAAAAACTTAGCTACAAAAAGGAAACAAATTACCTTCAAATTCTTTCGCAGTTAGGGAATATTTAAAATTTTTTACTACTGTTATTGTACATTCATGAAAAAGGAACAAACAGGATTTTTCCATAATAAATAGCTCCTGTCAACTACTAAGCCCCTCTACCCAACTATGCCCTCTCTTGAGACAAAAAGAAGCTCCAGGTAAATCCCTTACTTTCAACAGACAGAAACTCAAGAAGATCTAATTGGACTGAAGGGACCTCTTCACAATCTACACTGTTGGCGTGGGGATGTGGGTGTCAAAAAAGTTAATTATTTCCAGTCAGGGAAAGACTGCTAGACTTCATCTGATTAAACAAAAAGATCATTGGCTATAATATAGTATCTGAATTTAAGCTGACTTCTAAATTGTAGTAACAGCAGAGATTTAATTCAGAATTAGGGCTACAATTTATTTATATTCTTCTCCAAAAAAAAAAAAAAAAAGAAAAAAAAATTTATCAGCTTAGAATGGTAGATATAAATTCATTTAGCTAAATTTCCTCAATAAAACTAAGTCAATAATCTTGAAGATTTCCCTCGGTAATATTAAAAGTTGTACACTAAAAACAAAATAGACTATAAACACTCTTTTTTTATCATTATCTACTAAAAAGTAGTCTTCAGATGTAAAGCATATTTACGAATTTCCTTGATGCTTTTAATATGCAAAGGAACAGTAAAAAAATAATGTATAAAAGTTATGCCAAATTGTGAAATGGTATAAAAAAGAAGTTCTTACCTACGGTCAGACAATATTATCATTTCTAGGCAGGATATCACAACTGTCTGACAAACGATTATGCTAAATTCAGGAGAGTTCTATTATAAAGAGAGATTATTTTAATTTAAAGAGTGGTCCGAGAAGATTTGGCTATTATTCTCCACTAGAGAATCCTAAGGAAAACATACCAAATGCCTTTAAAAAATGTAAAAGCCTCTCATAATTTTAGCTAAATAAAGGTAGAACATTTTGTAATCAGTGGTGTTTAATAATGTGGTGAGAAGTTTCAAAATGTATACTTGCCATATTACTGAAAATTGTGTTTAGATTTTTCTGATTCAAATACCTTAAGAAAACACTACCTAGTAAATGATTTCTCACTTATGTTGTTCCCACAACTACAACTTAAAAATCGAACCAACCTTCATCGCTTGTTCAAGCTTAACAGATAAACTTGCCACAGCTTTCTGTGCACGTTCATACTCCTCACGCTGGCGTTTCAAAATCGGTGCTTTGGCTTCAACTTCTTTCACTATTTCATCTAGATACTTATTAATTCTTTTGTTCTCCAGTTTCTCCAAAAGCAATTGATCCTGAGTTTCCACATAAGCATTATACAGCTGAAAGTAGAAGGGCCATTTCAAATCTAACCATAATAATGGAAGCATGTGGTCTAGTTTCATAATAAACATTCTTTAGCACTTACACAAAATGGAAATGTTAACTTATGTGTTAATGTAGAACTAGGAACTGAAGAAAGCCTTTCCTAGGATGATCCATGAATCATAAGATGATGTTAAGATTAACTTTTGGGGGGAATTTCAGAAAGATCTGAAAACTTTTGCTGAAGGAAAACAACTTTACAAGATTTAATACTGCTCTTACCTCAGTTAATTTCATGCCAGGTTTCACTATCTTAGCTACAGCTGCTGCAGTAGGAGACATGGCTGCAAGCTCTTCTTCAGATAATATGGCTCCTGTGCCAACACATACAAATCTAGTATATTTTGATAATATTTCAAACTGAAAGGCACTAATTTTTCAAGATAACTAAAATATAAGTGACATGTACTTTAAGTTACATATTCCTATGAAGATTTAAAAAATATGACATAAAAATCACATAACATAACCCAATTCTAAAAATCATGCAATAACTTGGGGATTTACAATTATGTGTGATCAAATGGCAGTCATATCTGATGACTCAATAAAGATACAGATAGAGTATTAACTTTAAAAATAAATTTCAATAATATAACTTGATGAAGTTTCCTACATTACACCAAGACAAAGAAATTCTATGAGTGAAATTAAATGACTTTTATGTAGGGAAGTTCTAGTATTTCAAGGCATTAGTAAGCATCTAGTAGCCATACCTTTACGTTTTGTAGCAGAAAGCAGGTCATTTGCATTCTCTAATTCCTTCTCCAATTTCCCTATTTTATCAAGCATTTCTTTTTCCATTTGATCTTTAGATTCCTCCACTTCTAAAAGATGATCTTGTATTGCTTTGTTGGCTAAAAACATTTTTAAAGACAGAATACTCAAATGTATCATTAAAATCTTGCAATTTATAAAATGTAACAGAACAGTCATTTTTCTCTTCAGCAGACAACATTAAATTCTACAGAGGCTGCACTTGACAGTTATCTACTAAAAGTTCTTGCTCTACATATACTTCCTGAAATGTTCTAGTCTAGTGAGTCTGTTTCTCCTTTTGGTATCTCTTATCTATAGGGAAAATAAGAAACTAAAACGATAAAATCTCAAGTGGTTCTAGGTATAACCTTTCTTTCAAATTTTGATCTTTTGTCTGAAATGTAGGAAATTATTGGAAAAGACTATATATTACATTAAAAAAGCAAGAATTTAAGGAAATATTAATAAAAGATTTTATAATATGCTATTGATAACTTAAAAAGGGATTCTTATTTACGGAGCAAAAAAGTACCCAAACGTACTTATCAGAGTAAATGTTTCAAAAAAGGAAGAAAATTTTCTCACTAGAAATCAGGAAATTATACGAAGTTATTAGATCAAAAAACAGAAAACTGCTACCTGTATTTTCAAATATACTATTTGCTTAAAATATAACTCTGAATTTCATAATCCAAAGATCTTTTTTCTATGCCAAATTTTGCCCCTGATAAAGTTAAGTCTAACTTCAAAATCCAACAATATATACAAAGGTAAAGAAAAAAAGTACTTTCCATCTAAAAACAAAAATCATTTTCCCATAATTGAAAACACTTACCTTCTCCAGCTTCTTTCAAAAGTTTATGTAGTTCATCCACTGCCCGGGTTAGTTCATTGCTCTTTGCCTCTGAGTCATCAGCAGCACTCTAAAAGTTAATCTTAAAAAGTTACCTGACAGTCAATAGTGCAACATTAAAATACCAACATGTATGGTGGGTTATTTACCTTATATAGGTTAGAGAGTTTTATGTGAGCATTTAATTCATTGTGGAATTTCTCTTCCATACTGGCCTGTTGTTCCTTGGCCTGAAAAAAATAACCCAACTATAGCAGTCTAGTTTGAACTAAATTTAGAATGCTTTTTAAATGCTGAGACTAAAAAATCCATTTTTGTAAACTAAGAGATAAAGGCTAAAATACTAAAACTAAAATCAGTTTTCATGACAAAAATGAATTACTTCAGGGATAAAATATTATTGATATTTTTAACTTAAAGTAGAACAAATGATATTAAAATTAACCCATACTCATTTTTTAGACAGTATATTAGATATAGCATTTAATTGCTATTACTGTTTTAGCCAGGCTATACAATAGAGAATTCCTGTTTTCTGGTGCCAAAAATAGATTAAAAGATAACATCATTTTGTAAAATAACAGCTTCTTAAATGCTTTAATATTTTTATAAAAGAAACATTTTGAATTGGTCATCTATACCTCTTTTAATTTGGTCAACAGATCCTCCACATGCTTTTGAAGATGTTCATTTGATGTTTTTAAGCCATTCATCTGTTCTTCCAGTCTAGTCACCTAGAAACAAAAAGCATGGTGGGGATGGGGGGTAGGATGTCATACTAACTGAAATTACTTTGATATGAGGTTTATGCTGCCAAGGAAAAGCAAAATAATCCTCCCGCCTGAAAAAGCAATTTAAAAATACGCATATTTAAGAAAATGAATAATAATAGTTCATGGAATGACATGTTTGAATTTAGCTCACAAAATCTTAGGAAAGATACATCCATTTTAAGACAGTAGAGAGTATCAAGATTCAACAAAGAATATCTTAAATTGTTTATTTAAATGAAATTGGTTGATTTCCTAGGCCAAATGTTAATAAGTTACATCTTTCACATTTGACCCCAATCTTACAATACAACTAATTAGGTACACCACTGAATACATATTTAATAAACTGATACACAAATATAAGTTACACCCAGCATAAAGAAAGATACAATTTGACTAATTTACCTCCTCTTTTTTGTTTTCAAGATTACATTTAAGCTCTAGAATCTCATTTCCTTTTTCTCTTCCAAGAGCTAGAAGTTCATCAGTTTTGGTTTTCAACTCTGTATTCAGCCATGTATTCTGACTATGTAGCAATTCCTTTTCTTGCTCTAAGCGTTTTTCTCGAAACTAAAGAAATCCAAGAAAATAACACTGACAGTTAAAGACGGATGTTCAAAAGACTTTTTTGTAGCTAAGGGACATAAGCAGAATTTTACTTCAAAACAGAAATAAATACTAATATTTGCACGGTTTCTTAGCTAATGAAAAAATCAAGTAAGAACTACAACAAATCTTAAATTCCAAATAAGCAAAATAGTTCAATAAAAACAGTCCCGATGCTTAATTCCCTGACATTAAAAACAAAACAAAACACAGCTTTTAATTATTTTATGGACAACTTGCCTATATTTAAAATTTAACTTAGGTGAGTTTTAAGCAAAAATTGTACTTTATAAATTAGGAATTACTTGTTACTTGCCTTAACAGAAACATCAGAAGCTTGAAGTTCATCCAATTTTAACTGAAGTTCACCCTTTGTTGCATTGCTTTCTTTAAGTTTTTCATTTAGACGTTTAACATCCTCTAGAGAGGTCAAAATAGAATTTGAAAATAATTACTAACACTCACAGGAACCAAACATCAAAAATATTATCTCTGAGAATATAAACCTTTAATACAATACAGTTGACCCTTGAACAACATGGGTTTGAACTGTGTGGGTCCACACATACTTGTATTTTTTTCAATAAACATATTGGAAAATTTTTTGAGATTTGTGACAACTTGAAAAAACTTGCAAACCAACCTTGTAGCCTAGAAATATAGAAAACATTAAGAAAAAGTTAGATAAGTCATGAATGCATAAAATATATGTAGGCAATAGTTTATTTTTATCATTTACTACCAAAAAATATATTACAAATCTACTATAAAAAGCTAAGATTTATCAAAACTTATGCACACACAGACAGTACATGGCACCATTCATAGTCGAGAGAAATGTAAACAAATGTAAAAATGCAGTATTAAATCATAACTGCATAAAATTAACTCTAGTATGCACTGTACTACTTTAATAATTTTGTAGGGGTCTCCTGTTGCAGTGAACTCAAGTGTTGAAAATATCTGATTAAAATGCCCTGTGATGCTAATCATCTCCAGTAAACGGCAAATGGCAGTAAAAAATAATCTCTTGCGGTTCTCATGTATTTTTCATCATGTTTAGTGCAATACTGTAAACCTTGAATAACACCATTGAACCCGTATGAAGTGCCACTAATGATGCAGGAAATGCTCCCAAGAAGCAGAGAAAAGTCATAACATCACAAGAAAAAGCTGAATTGCTTGATATGTACCTTAGATTAAGGTCTGCAGCTGTGACTGCCTGCCCTTTCAAGATAAATGAAACAGTGAAACGACCATTGTAAAAAAGAAAAGGACATTTGTGAAACCATTGCTGCAGCAACATCGGCAGGCACAAAAATCTTGCACTTTTTGTGAAATACCCTATCTCGTACTGAAAATGCATCTTTTATGTGGATGCACAATTGCTGCAAGAAAGGCATAACTATATGATCTGAGAGAAAGCAAAGTCATTATATGACACCTTAAAGCAAAAATAAAGGTGGAGAATTTAATGTCAGCCAGGAATGGTTAGGTAATTTTAGAAAGAGGTTTGGCTTAAAAAATGTCAAGATAACAGGAGAAGCGGCTTCTACCAACTAAGGCACAGCTGACAAGTTCCCAGACACCATTAAGAAAATCACTGAGGAAAGGATATCTGCCTGAATAGGTTTTTAACGCAGATGAAAGTGCTCTATTCTGGGGGTGGAGGGGGAAGCCACAAAGCATGTTTATTAGCAAGGAAGAGAAGCATGCACCAGGATTTAAGACAGCAAGGAACAGGCTAACTTCGCTGTTTTGTGCAAATGCAACTAAGTTTATGATCAGTACTACCTTTACCTATATAAAGCCAGTAACTTCTGAACTTTGAAAGGAAAAGATAAACATCAGATGCCTGTTTTCTTGTTCTACAACAAGAAGGCCTGGAAAACGAGAACCTTTCTTCTAGACTGGTTCCATTGATGCTTTGTCGCTGAAGTCAGGAAGTACCTCGTCAGTAGGGATTGTCTTTTAACATTCTTTTGGTATTGGACAATGTCCCTGTCCACCCAGAACCCCATGAGTTCAACACTGAAGGTACTGAAGTAGTCTACTTGCCCCAAACACAACGTCTCTAATTCACCCTTATCATGGGGTACCTTAAGGAACTGTAAGGCTCATCACACATGGTACTCTGGGAAAGGATTGGAACACTATGGAAGAGAAGCCCATGGAGAGAACATCATGAACATCTTAAAGGATTACAACATTCAAGATGACACTGTTGTTAATACAAAAAATGATAAGAACCATCAAAGATGAAATAACAAATTCCTGCTGGAGAACATTGTGTCCAAATGTTATATTAACACATGGCTTCACAGGATTTATGACAGAGCCAATCAAGGAAATCATGGAAATTGTGGATACAGCAAAAAAGGTGGGTGGTGAAGGGTTTTAAGATATGGATCATGGAGAAACTCAAGAGCTAATGGACACCATAGCAGAGAAATTAACAGAAGATGACTGACTCGGGAGAGTACTTCCGAACCAGTGCCAGACAATGAGGAAGAAGACATTGAAGCAGCACTATCAGAAAACAAACTGACATTACACAATCTGGCAGAAGGGTACTGATTACTCAAGATTGCTTTTTTTTTTTTTTTAAATTTCAAAATATTTAGGAGGTACAAATGTTTTAGGTCACATGGATCACTTTTATAATGCTTGGGTTTTGGCTAAAGGTATGCCCATCACCCAAACAGTGTTCATTGTACCTGTTAGGTAGGTTTTTACCCCTCCCCTCTTCTCCCCTCCCCCCGGTTGATTTCCACTGAGTTTTACTTCCCTCTATGCACACATGTGCTCATAGGTTAGTTCCAATTTAATAGTGAGTACGTGTGGTGTTTGTTTTTCCACTCTTCAGACACTTCGCTTAGGAGAACCGTCTCTAGTTCCCTGAAGATTGTTGCAAAAGGTGTTAATTTATCTTTTTTATAGCTGAGTAGTACTCCTTAGTATACATATAGCACATTTTATTAATCCACCCATGAATTGAGGGGCACTTGGGTTGATTCCATATCTTTGCAATTGTGGGTTGTGCTGCAATAAACATTTGAGTGCAGGTGTCTTTCTGGTGAAAAGTCTTTTTTTCCTTTGGGTAAATACCCAATAATGGGATTGCTGGATTGAATGGTAGGTCTACTTTTAGTTCTTTGAGGAATCTCTATACCATTTTCCATAGAGGTTTTATTAATTTGCAGTCCCACCAACAGTGAGTAAGTGTTCCTTTCTCTTTACATCCACGCCAGCATCTATTGTTTTTGGACTTTTTGATAAATACTATTCTAACTGGGGTAAGGTGATATCTCATTGTGGTTTTAATTTGCATTTCCCTGATGATTAGTGATATTGAGCATTTTTTCATGTCTATCGGCCATTTGCCTTTCTTCTTTTGAAAAGCTTCTGTTTATGTCGTTTGCCTACTTTTTAATAGGGCTGTTTGTTTTTATATTGCTGATTTGCTTGAGTTCTTTGTAGATTCTGGTTACTAGACCTTTATTGGATGCGTAGCTTGCAAATATCTTTTCCCATTCTGTAGGTTGTCTGTTTGGTCTATTGATTGTTTCCTTAGCTGTGCAGAAGCCTTTTCATTTAATTGAATCCCATTTATTAATTTTTGTTGTTGCATGATCTCCACTGGGGTCTTTTTCATAAATTCTTTGCCTAGGCCAATATTTAGAAGAGTCTTATCTACATTTTCCTCTATAATTCTTATGGTTTCATTCTTTACATCTAAGTCTTTTATTCACCTTGAATTAATTTTTGTGAGTGGTGAGAGGTAGGGGGTCCTGTTTCATTCTTCTGCATGTGGCTATCCAATTTTCCCAGCACCATTTATTGAAAAGGGCTTCTTTCCCCCAGTGTATGTTGTTGTCTGCTTTGTCAAAGATCAGTTGGTTGTAGTAGGTAGTTTTACATCTGGGCACTCTGTTTTGTTCCACTGGTCTATGTCTCTATTCTTACACCAATAACATGCTGTTTTGGTTACTATAGTTTGAAGTCTGGTAACTCAAGACTGCTTTTGACTTCTTTTATGACATGGACCTTTCTATAATATCGGCACTGAACCTAAAGTAAATGGTGGAAGGAGGATTGGTACTGTTTATCAACATTTTTTAGAAAAACGAAAAAGCAAAAAAGTCAGAAATTACCATATATTTCTGTAAAGTTATACCAAGTATGCCTGCCTCTCCTTACACCTCCTCCACATCTGCCTCTGCCACCCGAGAGAGCGAGATCAACCCCTCCTCTTCTTTCTCAGATACTCAGTGTGAAGATGATGAAGATGAAGACCTTTACGATGATCTATCTCTACTTAATGAACAGTAAATACATTCTCTTCCTTATGATTTTCTTAATAACATTTTCTCTTTTCTAACTTACTTTTTTTGGTAACAATACAGTATATAATAGATATCACATAAAAAATATGTGTTAAACAACTGTTTATGTTATGAGTAAGGCTTCTGGTCAACAGCCAGCTATTAGTAGTCATTTCTGGGGGGAGTCAAGTTATACATGGATTTTTGATTGCATGGATTTTTGACTGCATTGTTCAAAGGTCAACTGTAGTTCTCCATTCCTCTATTTTAACTTGTTTTTGCCATACTTAACTACAAACATAAGTTTAACAAATAAATTATAAAGAATTAAAATTTATACCTCCAAACACATGAATTATCTGGGTTCTTTATTTTAAACACAGAATCTTAAGCTAAACAAATATCCAATATTAACCTTAATGTTCTTAATATATACCAAAAGATCTATTAAAATTTTATAAACAACCATTTGTTAAGTTAAAAAGCAATAATAATAAAAACCTTCTATTCAAGGTTTAGTTAGAATATTGAGTTAGAATATACATGTTCTATATATATATTTTTTTATATTTCTTTTTTTTGGAGACAGGGTCTCTCACTGTCTCCAACTCCTAGGCCCTGGTGATCCTCCTGCCTCAGCATCCTGTATTAGTAGCTGGGACTATAGGAGCATGACACCACACCCAGCTAATTACTTTTATTTACTCTTTGTAGAGATGGGGTCTCGCTAAACTGTTGCACAGGGTGGTCTCAAACTTCTAGGCTCAAGTGATCCTCCTGCCTTGGCCTCCCAAAGTGCTGGCATTACAGGCACGAGCTAGTGTACCCAGCCCTTTTGTTTTTTATATTTCATAAACGTCCAGGTTTTTATGAAAATAATTCTTTTAATTTTAATTATTACTAGCTAATCAACATAATCAACAAATACTTTGAAGTAACTCTTTGCTGAGGCTGGAAAAGTATACTTACCTAATTGAATATTATTGTATAGCAACATAAATATCTGAAAATTCTCCTTTGTTTTATAGAAATAAAAATTTTCAAAAACCACAAAAAAAGGACCAAAGGGAACTTCATACCATTAACTACTTCAGAGTCAAGTTCACCTGAATATATTAGCTGTGTACAATATTCCATCTTTACATATTTTATATTCCTGCCTCCTAAACTCCCTTCAGCCTGTTTGTAAATACAGTTTCTTCTTCCAGCTTCTTATATTGAATGGTTACAGATAACAACGATGTCTGTATAAAATGAAGAATAGTAATTCAGCCTTTACACTGAACATTTCAACTGTTACCAATTTGTTATTATAAATAGTACTGTAGTGAAAATCTTTGCATGCAAAACTTGGTCCAAATTATAACTTCTTTGACATGTTTTTAATCTGTGCGCTTTCCAGACACTTCTTTAAACACTTGATAATGCTTTAAAGATAAGTGAGTAAGAAAAAGAATAGGATATCACACTGAACTCTATACTGAGCCACACCAAAGAAACATCAGTAGCAAAACCAGATTGGGGATTAACTCCTAGCACTATTCGAAGAAAAAAGGAAAGAATGGAGTTAAAGCCAAAGCACTTCTTCATACCTGTTAAATATTCAAGTTCTTGAGACAGTCTCTCATTGGTTCTAATTAAGTCTCTTTTCTCAGCTTCTAATTCTTCCTTTGTTCTTGTAAATTGGCTCTGTCATATAAAGAAAAAATTTAAATTAAGAAAATCAAGGTGAACAATATAGGAAATTGAACACAGAATTGTCACTGTAGTTAACATTAGCTGCAGTTTAAAAATGATTGGTTTTCTGTCTCTTATAATTTATACATCCAAAAGTTTAAAACTACTCAACATTTCTATTCATACTTTGGATTTTTAAAACATTTTCGCTAGGCTCATAACAATTTTTCCCAAGTCCCTTTGTATCACATGGAAGTGTCCTAATTGCTTAAACAAGCCCTTACAGGACATTTAATGTGCTTCTAATTTTTTGCCTTCAAAATATAGTCTGAGGAATATCATGGCATTTGTACACCTTAGTTCAAATTACTTCTTAAGAAAGATCCCTAGAAATTACTTGAAATAATATTTGTTTTGTCAAACTGCTTTGTAGTAAGACAGTTTACGTGCTTTTCTTTGAATTATAGGTACTAATTGCAAGCCACCCGTGACAGAAATGATTATTCAAATACAGTGAGAAAGAGAGAGAGATTGATGCTAACATGGGGGTGTGTGAAAAATAATTACCTTATTGTTGTTTTATCTGCATTTTTCTGATTACAAGCAGAGAAACATTTCATACTGCCATTGGCCATTTATATAGCTTCCTCTTTGATTTTTTAAAAAAACTTCCTTTGCCCTTATCTCCCTTGAAAGATTTCCTTAAAATTTGAAAGTAGTCATGTATTAGGGACATAAAAACTATCATATTTTTACTAAAAAAATACTTTTTAATCGTTTATTGGCCTTTTAGTTTATGTAGAGATTTTTATATTTCTACTAGATTGAGTCTATCACTCTTTCCTGTTATGAGTTTCTTATATTGTTTTTATGCTTTGAAATTTTTTTAAAATAAATTTTATTGTGTATATTGAAGGTTTATGACATGATGTTACGGGATACATATAGAACGATGGTAATTATAGTGAAGCAAATTAACATATCTATCACCTTGCAGTTATTTTTTGGGGAACAAGAGCAGCTAAAATCTACTTAACAAAAATCCCTAATACAATTTTATTAACTACAGTCCTCATGTTGTACATTACATCTCTGGATTTGTTTATCCTATGTACTTGTCACTTTGTATCCTTTGACTCACATCACCCCATTCCTCCCTGCCACCCACTGTTCTATTCTCTTTGCATATTTGACCATTTTGTACATTCCTCATGTAAGTGAGATCATGCTATATTTCTCTGTGTCTGGCTTATTTCACTTAGTATAACGTTCTCCAAGTCTTTCTGTGTTATAACGCCTAGCAGGATCTCCTTTTTTAAGGCTGAATAATATCCAATTGTTTTATGTATATGCACATGCACACACACACACACACACACACACACTCCCCCTCATTTTCTTTATCCATTCATCCATCAACAGATACTTAGGCTGTTTTCTTATCTTGGCTATTGTGACGAGTGATGCAAGGAACATGGGAGTACAAGCATCTTGATCAGGTGTTGATTTCATTTCCTTTGGGTATGTATCTAGAAGAGGGACTGCTGGGTCACATGGTAGTTTTAATTTTAATTTTTTAGGACTCTCCATACTGTTTTCCATAATGGCTGCACCAATTTACATTCCCACCAACAGTGTACAAGGGTTTCCTCTTCTCCACACCCACATCAACATTTATCTCTTTTTAATAGCCATCCTAATAGGGTGTGAGGTGTTATCTCATTGTGGCTTTAATTTGCACTTCCCTGATGATTAGTGATGCTGAGCCCCTTTTCATATATCTCTTGGCCATTCTATTATCTTGTTTGGAGATATGCCTGTTCAGGTTCTTTGCCCATTTTCTAATATGGTTGTTTTTCTGCTATTGAGTTCTAAATGTTCTTTATATATCTTGAATATTAATCTCTTCTTAAATATGTGGTTTGCAAATCTTCTCCCATTCTTAGGTTGACTTTTCATTTTGTTGATTGTCTCATTTGCTGTGCAGGTTTTTAGTTTGATGTAGTCCCATTTATTTACCTTTATAGCTTGAGTTGTTGGTATGATATCTAAAAAATCACTATCAAGGCCAATGTCCAGGACTTTTTCCCCTTATGGTTTCATATCTTACACTCTTTTTTTCATTTTGGGTTGATTTTTGTGTATGAAGTAAATAAGATAAGAGTCCAAATTTCATTCCTTTGTGTGTGGAAATAATAGCCTCCTAACATGATTTATTGAAGAGATGATCCTTTCCCCATCATGTCCTCTTGGTGCCCTTGTTAAAATTAGTTTACTGTATATGTCTGGAGTTATTTCTGGGCTCTAGTCCATTGGACTGTGTTTTTATTTTTATGCCAGTACCATACTGTTTTGATTATTGTAATTTTATAATATAATTTTAAATCAGGAAGTGTGATGCCTCTAACTTTGATTTTCTTTGTCAATGTTGCTTTGGTTATTCAGGGATTTTTGCTGATTCCATAGGAATTTTAAAATTGTATTTTTTTTCTATTTCTGTGAAGAATACCAATGAAATTTTAATAGGATTGCTTTAGATAGTATGAACATTTTAACAATATTAATTCTTCTGATCCATGAACATGGGATACCTTTCCATTTATTTGCATCTTCAATTTGCTTCATCAATGTTTTACAGTTTTTAGTGTACAAATCTTTCACTTCCTTGGTTAAATTTATTCCTAAGTATTTTATTTTTTTTATTGCTGTTGTAAACAAGATTATTTTTTTGATTTCTTTTTTAAGTGAGGTCATTATTTCTGTATAGCAATGCTACTGAGTTTTGAATGTTGAATTTGTACCCTGCAAATGTACTGAATTTATTTATTCTAACAGTTCTTTTTGTGGAATCTTTGGGTTTTCTACATACAGGATCTTGTCATCTGTAACTAGAGAAATAAAATAATTTTATTTCTTCCTTTCCAATTTGGATGCCTTTTATTTCTTTTTCTTGTCTGACTGCTCTTGCTAGTACTTCCAGTACCATACTGAATAGAAGTGGTGAGATCGGGCTTTCCTGCCTTATACTGGATCTTAGCGGAAAAGCTTTCTGTTTCTTTTTTCAGACGTTTAATAAATTCTATTACTTTTAAGTTGCCTCATAGTTTTTTTTCTTCAAAAATTTTATGTGAATGCTGTTTTCCTAGGCTATAAATTCACAGCTTTTACCAGATTTATAAAGATTTCATGACAGCTCCCCTCCTCAAAGGTTAAGATCCTCTGTATTGTTTTTTACTTCTATACTATTTTCTATTCTCTATGTTGCTTTTTATATTAGCATTGCAATATTTTAATAACCATAGCTTTATAAAAACATTTTAATATGTAACTATGCAAGTACTTTTAAGTTGATACCTCTTTTTCAGAATTATCCTAGCCATAACATTTTTTCCCCTCAGTCACCTTTAGACCTACATTAACAAGTTTCAATCTATCTCACTTGGAGATAACCAACATACATTAATTCATTATAGAAAACCTTCCCATCCTAAGAAATGCTATATCTCCATCTATGACCGTGTATTTGTAAGGTTTTCAGTAAAGAATTTGAGTTTTCTTGATATAGATCCTTTACATTCTTGTAGTTATTTCTAGGTATATTATGGGGCTTTTTCATTCCTATTCAGATTCTGGGAGTAGAATATTTTTTCTTTCTTTTAGAGATCTGAAGAAATTATCTTCTAACCCCAAGTCAAATTAAAATTTTACAAAAGCACTAGCAAGAATCTACCTGGTTAAAGAATCACTGGGTATGACTTTATTTGAAAAATGGTCAGCAGTCCTTATGATCATATTCAATTTTTTATTGTTATCATTGCCCCAAGGAAATGATTACCAAATCCCCAACTGTATCACAATACTTGGAATAATGCCTTAACTATAGTAAGCATTCACTAGATAGTTTCTACTGAGTAAAAGGAGTATCTAATCTATCAATAAAACATATAAGGATCTAATTAAGGAATTTATGTATACATGTTTTTGTTGGTAGTTTTCCTAATAGGGTATTTGTTTCATCTTCCCATTGACAAATAACTGATAAACACAATCAGAATAGAAAATATCCTCAAGCATCATGTTTACAATTAGCTTTATTTATAGAAGTAACTTTTACCTGAATGGCAATATTGCGATCTTGAGCAATTTCAAGTTCTTTGTTTTTCTCAGTTAGTGCCTTCAGCTGACTGTCTGGATAAAATGAATTTTTTGAATACACATGTTAGCTTAAAACTTGCAATAAGTGTTTTTATCCAACTGTCACCCTTTTACATTTTAAGATATGAGGGAAACTGAAGCCCAGAAAGCCTGAATTGTACATCACATTCCAAAGTTATGAAGACATTCCAAATTTACTATATTCCAGACCAAAATTTCAAATATGCTATCCTGTCTCCAAAATCAAGCACAAGAATTCTGGCCAACATTTATAGGAAAAAGTATGTGCAATTTCCTTATTTTTCAATGATATCTTCTAAATCAACATATATCATAAAAAACAGTGGATTGTATTTAGAAATAAGAAAAGTGAATTTATAAAAAGACAGGATTAAGAAAGAAAATAACATTTAAACTACATAAAATGTACATGTAACAAATCACAGTAATGGATATTTGCAATTCCACTTGTTCATCACTCTAAACAGAGCCTTTAATGTGGAGGAGAAAAGTGTGCTTGATACTCAATTATCAATCCCTCAATCTCCACTCAAAATGGGCTATCTTGCTTTATACATAGTTTCTCTTTAAAACAGATGCAGATAACTAGAAAGAATATACTTTTTGAAACTTTATTCCACTAAAATGCATTTATCTTACGTGCTGGCAATTTAATGACCAAATACATTATAACTAATTCCAATCTTCTATTTAAGATTGGGGTAACTGTATACCCCAGGAAGGTATTTGATGTTTATCTAGGGTTAGCCTTATCTTCTCCCTCTCCCAGATCTCATGAAAGTAGTTGTAATCACAGGCGTTTTTCTGAAATTTCTCAGCACCACGGCTAAACAGATCTTTTTATTATGCCAAGGGAAAACTATGTAAATAACGAACAAGATCTAACTATTTCTGCTCCATCACACATGTATACATACCATCATTCATATACATTGTGTTTTAAACATGACGGTGCCAAAAGTAGCTGAAGAGTTATAAACCAAACAGCTGATGGGCATGGACCCAATAAGAAGAGAAAGTTGAAAATTTTAATGATTCCTTTGATTGTGAGCTTCCTGTGTTCCTTCTCCACCAATCAAATTAAAATTGAGCTATATTTAATATCAATGAATTGTGCCCTTAGTCTATAAGATCTTTCCTGATGTTAGCTTTCTTTAATCACAAGCAAAGCACAAGACACATCATTCTTCTAAGAAATGTCAGGATCTTTAACTAAGATCTTGTGTAGCATCTAAGATTTAACGACATAGAAAATCTAAGACGGAAGTTAGTTATCCACCTTTCTCAGGAACTAGGCCTTAAAGAGGAAATATCCTGAGATTCATAGATATTTATAAAATTTAAAACAGAATAAAGAGAGTTAACACATAAATGAAATCGACAGGCTTTAATTCTTTACCATAAAAATAATTAAGTCACTCTCTTTAAATTAATTCTTCAGTAGCAGAATGCTTTAGTCTCTTCAAAAGGCTTTCAAAAATATCATTTGATATGTAAAGCTGTGTAAGTAGATGGACATGCAGGTCTAACCATTTTATAAACAATCAGATATGTTATGATTTACACATAGCAAAACTTCTTTTAATAGCAAGTCAGAATTAGAACCTGTGTCTCCTGACCATTAAGCCATGCGTTCTTACAAAGTCTTTACCACGGAGTGAAAAATTCAAAATATCACCATAAATAAAAACAACGATGCTTAATCAGTATTTTCGTATATAGTAACTAAATGTTTCCAAAGCATACAAAGGAGTGTATGAAAATCTCAACACTCCAAGAATACTTATAAAGAAGTGATTAAACACTTACTGAGTTTCTCTAGCTCAAGTCGTAAGCTTTGGCATTCTCGCGTTTCATTCACAAGTCTCTCCTGACTGTGGGACAGTCTCTTCTCTATCTCAAAGTACTGTTGTTCTACAAAAGACAAGCAAAAAAATAATAATAATAACAATAAACTAAAACACACATATACACACATTGTCAATACTGCTATTTATTTCTAATAACTTTGACTTTAAAATTTAAGATATAGTATTGGAATTGCACTCCCAGTAAGAGAATCTGAGTAAAGATAATTAGGTTGAGCACTGAGAAGGACTTATTTTCCAAATGACTAACATGACAAAAGAAAATAGGTCTAAAAGGGTTTTACAAATGAATTTTTTCAAGACAGGCAACATGTCTTATTTATCTTACTACTTACCTTAGACATCAGTAGACAGCTCAGCATTAAGCAAACTAAAAATAAGTATTTATTAAATGGGGAAAAAATTATTTAGATTAAAAACTGCTTTGCTTTAAAAGGCTTGTTTTAAAGTAGCCAAAATAATATCTGAAAGTATAAAATTACTAAATTTATGTAAAAGTGTGTAAACTTTCCAAGGGTAGGGATTAAGTCTGTCTTGTTCAGCACAGTATCAGGCACACAGAAGACACTCAATATTTATTATGTAAATTAATGAATAGAATGCAGTGTTCCATATTTAGCTGTGGAATTCACAGAACTAATTTTCACAATCAATTCTGCTTGATAATTACACTTTTTTGAAGTGAAAATTTATTGTTTCCAGTCAATTTAGCAAAAAACAGTTATCAAGTTTCCCAAACAAATGGTAAACCAAACACAAGAGGAAGTTTGTATTTTGCTGATGGTAATTACTACAGTCTTAATCTTTTTCCAAGGATGTTCAAGCCATTATTACTGATAACTTTCTTATTTGAAGGCCCACTTTAGCTAATTATAAGCAGATCTTAATATGTTTGCTATCAAATTCCAACTTTTAGAGAAAAATCGATATATTAAACCTATTTACTACACATTCACTGTGTTCCCAGAGCTGTCTTATGTACTCAGTGTTCATTTTTGTCAATATCTAGTTCGTTACGGGATCACAGGCCGACAAACTGAACAAGTGCACAAAGTGGTCAATTGGGCAAAGGCCTATGAATGCAGGTGACAAGGAAACAGGGTGGAAATCACTACCATTTAAAGTGCAATTATGCATGCAGATGAGGTACTCTAGGCTTAGAGAGCAAGGGGTCGCAGACTTTCGCAAGTCCGGTGTAAAAAGACCCAAACTCCTGTTTGTTGGACAAAGTTAAGCGTCCCTATATGAGAGCACCTTCATTACAAAGAAAACTGAAACAAACGTGGATTCTAACTTTTTGTAATAAGGCTTCTTCTTATCAAACTGTGGGGAGTGGAAAAGAGAAGGCCTAGGATGCCAGAGTCCAGGAAGTGGTGCTACACACAGTGCGAGACTGCGAGGGGGAAGATCAGACAGCTCCGGAGACAAGCGCAAAACCAAGGGCGGGAAGACCGGCTCACTTACCGCTCTCCACCTTAAATTTCTCGTGCCGTCCCTTCAGGCCATCGATCTCGGATTGCTGATCGGCAAGGAACTTCTCGAGTTTGTTCTGCACAGACTTAGGCAGCTTATTGAGCTCCGTGCGCTCCAGGACTTGCTGCAACACCGCCGCCATGTCGGTCGGGCCGGGGCCCACTGTGGCAGTGGCCGACGGGGTAGAAGCCGTGAAGAAAGGCGAAGACCAAGAGGACCCAGAAGCCTGGGACGCCGCCTCGGCCGCCTTGCTCGGTGGCTCGCGCGCGCCTGCCCGCCGGAGACTCCCGCGGCGGTACCCTGGGAAATCGAGTCCCGCCTTAGCGGCAGCACTGGCGACCCAACCCCGCCCGCGCCCAGACCGCGCACGCAGCTGCCGGGAGCTGTGCAACCTGGGAATCCGAGTTCAGAGGCTGCCTCTGAGTCTGTTGTGTACCCTAATTTCCGGCCCCCCGCTCCACCCACTTCGGGCCTCGCAGGGCTCTGGGAAACGTAGTGTTTTTCTCTTTCCCTTCCGTAAACCCAATCCACACCGCCCACTGCGCTTCCTCCCTTCTCCCCGCCCCCCGGCTCTCCTCGCTCAGCCGCGTGACTACTGTCCGCGCGGTGGCGCCACATACATACTCGTCAACGCACGTCCCTTCTTGAAGAGCCGGGCGTCCTTACCGTCAAAGCCCCGGGCTGCCATGGGTCGTCCTCTTTGGCGGCTTCTGGACACTGAGCCACTAGAGGGCATCGGTCCCGGCAGGGTTGGACGGTAGGCCCTGGGCTACCGCCACGCTCTCAATGGCGCCCGGAAGGGGGCGGGGTGGCGACCGCAGTCGCTTTGGCTGTGGCTCTGCAGAGAAGGGAGGGTGGGCAGTTTGCGTCATCAGTCTGCGCCACCTGAGTCCCGAGACCCTGTGTGGGAGTGGGAAGTGAGGTGTGGGAAGGCGGTCGCGTTCTGATGAAATCATTGGCTGTGGAATTGGGACCGGAGGGTAATCTAGCTCCTAGAGGCTGGTACTTGCACCGTAACCCTCCATTTCCAGAGGATAGTTTGACGGATTTTTCTGCCACGAGTGCACATTCTGAAAGCAGGTGAGACAGCCTAAGGATGTAATACGTGTGTATGTGCACTCTGTGACACAGAGCTCCCCTTTTAAGGGAGAAAGAAAGGGACAGAGTGTAGGAAACATATGGACTGTCACTCTGGTACTCACCTTTGACAAATTTACCTTATGTGAAACTGGCTTTTGGGCGTAGGGGAGGGAGGATACTGAGTGATTTAGAAGGAATTTAAGTATCCCGGTTAATTTTTCAGGAAGAGGGTTAAAAGAAACCAGGAGTTTGAGTGCAGCCTATGTTTTAATGTTTCATTGCAGAAAGTGTTACCTAACATCATGTTGATGTTTTAAAACTTGAAAACCGTTGTCACTAAAGTTTTTAAACACATTTTTAAAAGCCACTTCCCACCCTGCCACCATAACAGAACTACTTGTTTCCAAATCATAATTCTGTAATTTCTAAGCTCAATTTGTCGTTACTTCATGTTTGGTTACTTTTCTGAAAGAATTTATTGTAAATAAAGCATGCCTAATGTCGTCCTCCTTGCAGTTCCCACAGTCGTGGGCTTTCTGTGAACTGGTGAGTTAGTTCTCACGTGAAATGTATTCTTTTTTTCTCTAGTTCATACTTTTGAATCTGTTGTTCTGAAGCCATCTGAGAAATATAAACAGAATCATCTTATGATATTTTGTGATAACAAAAGTAAATCAGTAAGGAGCTTAAGGTTGATTTTTTTTCCTCAAAAATATTTTATAAATAAGCCCTTTAAGGTTGCCGGAATGTGAAGTACTGTGCTATGTCCTAGGCCCACAGTATTATCATACTGTTGATCTATCATTTGGGAAGTGCAGATATTTTGTGCTTAGAGTCACAGAATCCTAAAATTAGATAGCTTTTCAGATCTGTGAGGATCCAAATTCTTTAGTTAGTGGATGAGGAAACCAGAGTCCAGGGGGGTTGAATTGTCTTAGGTCACAGTGCTTAGACCACAAAAACTTTGGCTGATGCACAACGTTTTGGGAAAATTATAACTATGTAAGGCAAGACACAGTTGTCCCTTAGTGTCCGTGGGAAGTTTGTTCCAGGGTCTCCCATGGATACCAAAATCTGTGGATGCTCAAGTCCCTTATATAAAATGGTGTAGTATTTGCATATAACCTACACTCATACTCCTGTATTCTTTAAATCATCTCTACATATGCCTAATAGAATGTAAATACTATGTAAATAGTTGTTATACTGTATTATTTAGGGAATAATGACATGAAAAAAAGCCTATGCATGTTCAGTTCAGATGCAACCATCATTTTTTTTTCTGAATAGTTTGAGTCCGGGGTCGGTTGAATCCACAGATACAGAAAACACATATACAGAGAGCTGACTGTATACATTTTTAGTAGTGCCTTTTATAAAATATGGTTGACTACATTTAAAAATTTTGAAAGAGCTCTAAAGAAAAATTTATCTGACATTCATCTAGCTTTCATAATCAAATAGATTTTCATCTCCCTATTGCATTCAATTTCTTACATATTAATATGGCTGGTAGGTGATACTGGGGAAATAAGGTTAGAAGGTTAAATTTAACTTTGGAGTTGCTTGTTATTTCTTGCAAGAATTAAGAATTATTAGGGCAGAAGGAAAAGGAATAGAATAACATGCTAAAGTAAATACATAGAAATACATATCTTAAAGCTACAGTCCCCATCCCCAGGCGGAGGACTGAAATGGTCCCTGGCCTGATAGGAATGGGCCACACAGCAGGAGGTGAGCAGTGGGCAAAGTTTCATCTGTATTTACAGCCAAGATTTCATCTGTATTTAACAGCCGCTCCCCATCACTTGCATCACTGAGCTCTGCCTCCTGTCAGATCAGCGCCAACGTGAGATTCTCATAGGAACGCAAACCCTACTGTAAACTGTGCATGCAAGGGGTCTAGGTTGCGTGCTCATTATAAGTATCTAATGCCTGATGATCTGAGGTGGAGCTGAAGCAGTGATGCTAGAGTTTGGGGAGCGGCTACGGATACACATTATGATTAGCAGAGAGGTTAGACTGCACAGAGACCATAATAAATCAGTTGCTTGCAGACTCATATCAAAACCCTATCAGTGAGTGACAAGTGACAATGTAATAATAATGGAGATGAAGTGCACAATAAATGTAAATGCACTTGAATCATTCCAAAACTATCTCACCTGCCCCTATCCTTGGAAAAAATGTCTTCCATGAAAAAATTGTCTTTCCCTGGTACCAAAAGAGTTGGGGAGCACTACCTTAAGGCATTACTAAAAGTTGACAGCCCTTAACTAGAGGCATCAATGATTTGCACAGGGAGTTCTAGACTTAGTCTTTAAAAAATGGAATTCAAACCTGATTCTCTTTCACTGTTGTCAGAAAAGAGACAGGAAGAAATTAATGCATTTTGAGACAAAACTGAACAGGCCTTTTGAAACAGTAACAAAACAGCATCCAATAGGTCATTTCAAACTTGAACGCATTTTCTGAGCTTTAATTTTAGAGTAATGCAAAACCACCTTGTGACTGGAGTTTACTTTACTGGTGTCAGATATACCACACCAGCATATCTGTAGCCTTAACTCTGTGGTATTGAATAAGATTAAATTCTTTACAGAACCCAAATGACTATTAAATATCTCTAAGTTGCAGTATTCAAAATGCTGCAACCAGCTGTGTTCCCACAGTCTCTGTTTATATCTGTTTTATAGGCTTTTTGAATATCATCTCTGTGCATTTTCATCTTCTGCACTGAATGTGAGCCCTTTGATCATTCATTATTGACTAACTTTTTTATTCAGTGTCTTTGGTTTTAAGCTGCAGAAACTCAAATCAGAGGAGCATAAGCCAGTAGAGGGAATGAATATACTGGTTTCCATCCACAAACTGGAGACAGAGCAGAATAGAAACTATCCTTAGTAATGACTTAATTAAGGAACTGGTTATGATTCCTCAGTATGAATGTAGTATTAAAGAACATGGATTTTAGAGCCAGACTGTCTAAGTTTAAATCTCATCTTTGCCGCTTCTCAGCTTTGTCACTTGGGCAAGTTATTTAATTAATCTTTTTCATTTCATTTTCTTCATCTATAAAATGAAGATTACAGTAATAATACCTACCTCATGGTGTTTTTGTGACTATTAAATGTTGCATGTAAAGTACTTAGAATAATGTACCAAATAGAAGCTATGTTATTACATTGTTATTTATCTGTTTACATAACTCTTACTGTATTATGTGTTGTTCAAGGGAAAGATCAGGTGTTATTCATCTTTGTGTTATCCCACCTGGCACAATTTCTAGCAAATAGTAGTTCTTCAGTATATGTTTATTGAGTAAATGAATCTGATTCTTCTCCCTCTCAATGAGCTATTCAGAAGCCCATCTTTTCAATTTTAGAAATGAGAACACTGAAGCTTAGCAATAGATTATCAAAGAAAATGCAACTAAGGAGACGATCTAAAATAAGAAATCAGGTGTGTTGACAATTTCAAGTTTAGTGTCCTTTCCCTTATACCAGATATGAGAAATAGGTTTGATCTCTTCTGTCAACTGTGGTTGATTTGTGGTTGTTTCCTGAAGCACTGTGTTGAAAAGAATTCTATATTTGAACTTTGCAAGAAAGAATACTCTATTTAATAAGCAATCACTGCAAGGCACGGGGTAGTATCAGGATAGTACCACTTCTCTCTCTATACTACCCCCATGATAAAAACATTATAAATTATATTTAACCTAAAAATGCTATTTATTTTTTTCTTATAATTTAGGAGATTAAATTAGTTATCCATAATGGGAAGAACCTACATTGTGGAAGAGACTGTTGGCCAGTATCTTTCAAACATCAATCTCCAAGGAAAGGCTTTTGTCTCTGGCCTTTTAATAGGACAGGTATGTATCTTTTATTCTGAATTTATTGATAAAACAAATGACCTGTTTATTTAAAGGATGCTATTTAACAATAAACTCAAGGTTGGGAGATATAAGGGTGGAATGTAGAAGAAATAAAATTAATATGAATTGTTGAGGCAATATGTGGAGGAGTAGGACAAACCTAGTCCAGGTTTGCTCAAGTCAGAACACAGTCCCTTTTGACCCTGTAGAAATTCTAGAATTAGAATTTTTATTGACCAGATGATTTACATTTTGTTGTCTTTCTAAAGTATTTTGTATTCTCTGCTAATCTTGACTACTTTCTGGTTATCTAATTCTTTGTGAAAGAAGCTTTTGATAATTTTGTTCCCATTCTGATTTGTCTTATTTCAGACTGGTGACAAGAGTGGTCATATTTTTTTTAGATGCTATAGTACCCATTATTGTTGAAATTTTTTTTTTAAGTTGGTTCTTTAGAAAGGAGGAGAGAAAGGGATTAGGGGAAATTTGGAAATTAGACAAATTCTATTTTCCTCATAGAGTTAAGTCTTAAAAATACATAAAATGGAACAGAGATTTGGACACTTAGAAAAAAGCATAAGCAGCCACTGATTTATTATAATCGAAAGAAGAATGTGTCAATCAGCAGGAAGGACTGGTCAGCAATACAAAGCAAAAAAAAAAAAAAAGAAAAAGGAGAGTCTCGCAGGCAAACTGGCTACATCTGTCCAAACACTAAGGGGAGAAGGCACTGTGGCCCAAGGAGCTGATTTTGAGGCCTAGTAGCAAATAAAGCTCTCACTGTGACAATTTGCTTTCTGAATATCTTTGCCTGATGTCTTAGAATCTTCAAATTGAATAATTAACTTTCCGTATTCTCAATCTATCTCTATTTGCAAGCTACTTTCTTTTTTAATTTGATGCCCTGTGTTATCTACTTATCAAGAATGCACTGCACAGAGGACTCCTGGTCAGAGTCCTTCATGGCATTCCAGTTTTCTGTATCATTCTGAATGAGCTTAGCTAATGTCAGTATAGTCCTGAGAGACAGGTTCATTTTCAGGATTTTTACAAATCAGGTTTCTTAGTTTGCAAGACAGAGGGCAAATCTACACTGTTTACCCAGGTACTGCTACCCTGTCAGACCTCTCATTAGACAGCCTGACTGTCTGTCTTGGCAATCATGGGAACTTTTGATTCAGGTTACTTTGCATCTAACCTGGGGTTCTTTTTGTTAGCAACTTTTTTTCCTTTCCTTTATTTTCAAAATTTAAGGGAAGAAGAGTCTTAGAGTTGTGATCAGTGGAGATGAAAGGTCAGGGAAAAAGACCCTCTTTCAAACTTGTCTTACTGGATATAGGCTATTTCTAGAGCTCAGCAAAACCACCGTCTTACAAATAAGTCTCTCATAATTTAGGGCCTTCCTTCCAGTCTGTCTTCATGCTGTCATTTCATTTCTTTCAGTATTCTACATGCTTTTTTTCTTCTTTTTTATTCCAGAGTTCATCACCTTTCTTTCCTTCCCGTCAAGCTTGCCTGTTTCCTACTCTCGGTGTCAGTTTCTTTATCTTTTCAAAGTTATGTTATACATTTTATGAAAAAGGAGAAGCCTTTTAACCAGGATGTACCTTCTTTTCCTGTGTGTACATTTGAATGTAGCTTTCTGGAAACAACTTTTGTAGAAATTATTACTCTTTCTTTATTTTCTATCCTAAGATGATGCTAATGATGGGAGTTTCAGGTCATGTATGAGGATGACACCACCTAACTTGCATTATTAGCCTTATTTTCAGTCTTTTTATAGGAAACTTTCACTGTAGTGAAACTGAGCTTTTAAATGTTCCCTAAGTTTATCTTTAGATCTTCCACCTTTGATTACCATTTAATTGCTATTAAAACTGAAGAACATAGAATCAGGTATCTCTTTAAATTATAATATGTGTCCCAAATCCCCTTTGTTATTTGGTGGACACATATGTGCAAGCTTCCCACTATCATCATTTCAATTAAAGTAAGGTACACAAGGTCATTCGTTGCTTTATTTTACTGAGATTTTATATTTGCTAAACATCCAATCTGTTCAAATTATTTCGAAAATAATTATAATAGCTAGAAAATTGACTAAGCATATACCTTTTAGTTAATGCAGTTCATTCACTCATCCAGTAAACCATTTTTAAGGACCTCACTGTATGATTCGCATTTGGGGTGTCCAAATACATAAGAAGCTGATATTAAATACATTAAAAGATAACATGTAAGGGAAATATGAGGCTGTTCTTGGAAATTAGTTTCCCTGCAGAGGCTATTAATATTATGAATATTAACAGTTTAACCTGCTACAAATATTACTCAATTTTTACATGTTATAAGAGCTAAGACATCTGATTCCTCGATCAGATGTCACTCTAATAAGCTTCTATAATTTGTTTTTGAAGTGTTCTTCACAAAAGGATTATGTGATTCTTGCCACTAGAACGCCACCCAAAGAGGAACTAAATGAGAACCTCAAACATCCCAAAGCTAAGTTGGATAACTTGGATGAAGAATGGGCCACAGAACATGCTAACCAGGTCATCTTATTTGTCTCTTCATATAGTTAAGTTTGTGTTTATTTGACTAACAAAAAAAAAAAAAAAAACAAGCACTTTCTTCTCAGGTTACTTGACTAGGATTTAAAAGTACTCATTCTTAAGTTTTCAAAACTTGTAGAGTATATCAAAAGTAGAAGTATTTTCTACTCTGTTTCATCCATGATTGTACTTTCTATTTGTTGATTTACCTGTGTCTAATTTTAAAAATGCATTTTCTTACTTGAAGTTAAGTAACCCATGATTACATAGCAATTAAGTGGTAGAACTGGGATTTTAACCCAGACAGTGTAACTTTAAAGCCTTTGCTCTTAAATGCTATGCTTTTCCATTGTTAACATTTGTTCATTGTGTTAGTTTATGAAACTTTTTAACCTGTCTCCTGCTATTGGTTATTTAGCTTGTTTCTAGTTTTTTTTTTTACTTTAAAATAATACTAATTAGTGGTAATATTGTTAATGGTCAGATTGTTTAAAGGATTAATGCTAGGCACTGAGGGAATAAAAAAATGATTAAATTCTTTTTAAATGCCCTTAGAGAATTTATATTTTAACCAAAGAGAAAGACATTATTAATAATACCAACTGTAAAAAATGAAAAAGTAGGGAAGTACTATAAGACTGTAGAGAGGAGTGATTAAATAACTGCCAACGGTTAGATTCAAAATAGCTTCATAGAAGGCTCTGAACTTGAAGAATGAGTAAGACTTTGCCATAGAAGTAGTCAGGGAACACGTATATCCAAGGACAGTATGGATAAATGACACGAAGTCATGAAAGTAAAAGATGTTAGGAGAATAGCAAGCAATTGGGTATAGTTCAAACACAGGGTATGTAGAAGAATGTAATTAGAGGTAAGACTAGAAGCCAGTTTATGGATGGTTTTTTGAATGCAATCCTAGCTCCTAGGTAGACTCTGATAGACAGTAGCTCCATGGTAGACTTTCAGAGCTTCTTATTTTGAGAAGGGGTTAAGGTGAATGATTTGTCAGTAATTTAGAATATAACTTTGATACCTTGGTACAGTGTAAATGGAGGGTAGGCAGACTGGAGACAGAGCGAAAAACGTAGTTACAGCGATGGTCCAAAAGAGGATGATGTGAGCCTAACCTAGACTCTGAACTTTGTGAGGTCAAGAGACACATCTGTTTTGTTCATAGCTCTATCCTGAGTGTCCAGCACAGTGTTTCAATGGTTTATAATGGAAACTCCAAAATACTGGATAAATGAATGCGTGAATAAAACTAATACATTGGGCTAGAACTTCATTGCCAAGAATGAGCTATAATGAAGAAGATTTAGTGATCAAGTAGATTGGGAGTAAAGAGACATAGGGAAAGAGTTATCTAAAGATGAATGAGATTTTTAGCCAGGGTGACTGAGGATAGTGTTGCCGTTGTATAAGGAGGAAACAAATTTAGAGTGGGTGAGATGGAATGATGAATAAATTAATACACTTGAAAGTATTTTTTGAATGAATTATATCGTCTAATAAAGAATGTTAGAGTAAGATAAAAACACAATTATTTCTTTCTCCAGTCAACTTTAAATCTTTTAAATACACAAACATGTTTGTGTATATGATGGGGGCAGTATATAGTTATAAAAAAAATTCAAGAAATATTTAATATTATTGTCTTTGTGTTGCTATAAAGGAATACCTGAGACCTCTAAAGGAATACCTAGTTTATAAAGAACAGAAGGTTAATTTGGCTTTTGATTCTGCTGGCTGGAAGATTGGGCATCTGGTCAAAGCCTCAGGCTGCTTCCACTATGGCAGCATGTGCAGCGATCAGATGGCGAGAGACGCAAGAGCCAGGGAAGAGGGGTGCCAGGCTCTTTTTTACCAACCAGCTTTCACAGAGGGACTAATAAGAGTAAGAACTCACTCATCCCCCTCCCTAAGAGAGGGTATTAATCTATTCATGAGGGATCCATCCGCATGACCCAAACAGCTATTATACTGTTTGATCCAACATTGGGGATCAAATTTCAACATGAGGTTTAGGGAGACAAACATCCAAACTATAGCAACTGTCTTCTAAAGTAAGTATTAAATATTTTAAAGTTAAATTTCTAGTGGCTTGTAAATAACTTCCTATTTTAATTTTGATTTTGGTCTCCTATAAAATGTTATATTGTATATATATACATACATACACAGAAAGAATAAATGAATTTATATAGTAACTTAGATTAATTTTTTTCCTTCTGGAAAGAAATGATTTTATGTGTTGGTGATTTTGAAAAGATACGCAGGTTCCCTGTGCTAAATATGAAAATCTTATCAAATTTGCGTTACTATAATAAATTGAATTTATAAAACCAGAGGGAACCACAAGCGGATGTAATGCAAATAAAATACATTAGGGATTAGACTCTGGTGTCTAATTTTCTAAGACTAAACTTTGTGATTGTTTGCTTATACATTAAGTAAACAAAAGCTAACCAAAGAACTCTGCTCCCTGAGTATAGATGGTAGAAAAAAAGCCATCTATAAAAATACAGGTTGTGTATAAGGTCCATGGAAAAACTACACTGAAGTCCTACAGGAGCTCGGAGATCAAAGGATCAGGGAAGGCAGCTTCTTCAAGCTGACTTTGAAGTATCCAATAGAGGTCAGATGTGTAAAAACATAAGAGAAAGTCAGTTCAGGCCAAGGAAACAACCTGAGTAAAGGCATAGAGTTAGAAAGCCTAGGGATATATGTGGATAATGAGTGAGTAGCTTTTGGCTGATACTTTAATTATTTCAGAGAAAGTAGTGTCAGATGAGGCTCTGAATGTCAGATTGACCAGATTCTAGAAAGTCTGATATATCAGTCTAAGATAAGACTTGTATTTTATTTAGCTGTTAGTGGGAACCCGTGGAAAAAATTTTAGAAGGTGTTTTAGTCTTTGTTCTTATGAGAAAGGGGTTTATTTATTGATGTAGCTAAAGGATGTTGTTATCAGATAGTTTTATTTGTAAAGTAGTTTTAAGTTAAAAATCTAAGGACACTCTAGGAAGATATTTAGTTTCTCAAGCAGAAAAGAATGCATATATATTGCTAAATGCTTTTTTAAGCTAATACTTTATTTCTATTTTTAGGTATCCAGAATGCTACCGGGGGGACTTTTGGTTCTTGGAGTATTTATTATTACTACTCTAGAACTGGCAAATGATTTTCAAAATGCCCTGCGCAGAGTAAGTCTGATATATGTAATAAGATCAGAGTTACATGTTATTTTCATTGACTGTGAGTATATACAATAATGATCCTAGGCATATTTAGGTTCATGTTCCATATCCTTTATGCTGGGATTATGTTGAAACAGCTTTTTCCACCCAATTGCTTAGATATCTTGAGTGTAATAGATGTAAATATTTATATTTCCAGTCAGAGCTGTCTTTATTTTAAAGATAATTTCTAACTATCATTAAACATGTTACAATGCTTTAACAGTTTTTCTTGTGCAGTAGCAGTATTCTACTAGATCTTACATTTAGTAACAAGTGATTGCTAGTATGTAAAATTAATAGGTGCTGAGATTCTTCTTTTGTTCCATTCTCTTAAGATTTTGAGAGTAAAACATAAAGAAACAACAATCAAATACTTATTTTTTATTCCTGGACAGAGGATCTATCCTGAATCCACTGTATCTTTTGCTTTATTGCTATATCAGAAAATTGGTTAACATAGTCTAAAAATAAATACAAAGGTCCACAAGGTGTTTTTCCTTAAACCCAAACCTAAGGCAAACTCTGTGCAGCCAGTTTTCATCTCTTTTAGTATTCAAGATCCAGATGAACTTTCGAAAGGGTGTTTCACACCCCAAGAAAAGGGAGTCTCATAATCTTGAGAAGCACAAAACCTCACAGAATCCCCGCAAAACTTTTTTTAGATAAAAAATATGCAGCTAAGAACCCCAGATTCTACAGTTTCTTCTGGTTTTGTATCTTCTGTCAGATGTCCTGCCCTAAGCCTTTGATATTTGCACCTAAGGGAGTAAGAGAAGAAAATGGAGATATTCTGATATTCTCCTCCCCGGCAAGTTGTTCAATCTTCTGCCAATTTTTTCATTTTAAATAAACCTACCTCTTTCACAGTTGTTTATCCTCTCTGGCACTTTGCAATTTAATCTAAATCTGTGTGTATTTAATATTAATAGCATTGGTTGTGCATCCTTTTGTGGTTGGAGCTGAACTGAATGGAGTGAATACGGGCTCAGTGCTAGAGAGACACAGTCAGATTCTTCATCCTTTTGCTTTTGTAGCATTTGTTCCTAAGAATCAGATAAAACTTTAGAAATGCTGTATCTCTGAAATTGTTCACTTTCAATGATCTAACTTTGTATCTATTGGCTAGCATTGACAGATACTGTAAAAAATAACCTTATAAAACTTGTCAATGTCACCTGTAAGATTTACTGTTAAGAATGTTTATTATATTACATAATATTGTGTGTCTGGAAGAAATTTTTTTCATACCATCATCAAGAAAGTTGTGCTTCTTCTGATCAATTATTTGTTTTCAGCTTATGGATCATTTGAATTATGTAACAAATTAGATGTCTCTATGCATGTTATTGTTAGAAAGCTTAGGGCCAAATGTGTAACATCCCTTATATCAAGTATGCATTTTTGAAATTCTTATTTCTGATATAAATTTATGTTACTATTCTGATTTTTTTACTTTTAAGTTTTTACTATATTTTATGTGTCCTTAGAGTTTACCTTAAGTTTTTTCTGACATTTAAATAGGAAACACTTAAATGGGTTACATGCTCCATTTTTGTAGTTAAAGTTATTTGTTTTTCTCATTCTAATTAAAATAGTCTCTTCTATATATCATGTAAATGCTAGTTGCCCCAAATTAATTTTTCATATCCAGTTCTATTTAAAACCTAATTTTTTCATAAATCCCTAAAAATAGAATCTAAAATGTTTAATGATGAGTTTCAGTCTTTATTTTGAAGAAAAGAAAAATTTGTGGTGGTATGCGCCTATCTACTCTGGAGGCTGAGGCAGGAGGATAATTTTAGCCCCGAAGCTCGAGTCTGCAGTGCACTGTGATTGGCCTGTGAATAGCCACTGTACTGTAGCCCGGGCAACATAGCAAGATTCTGACTCTAAAAAAAAAATATAGCCAGGCTCGGTGGCATGCACATGTAGTCTCAGCTACTCAGGAGGCTGAGGCAGCAGGATCACTTGAGCCCAGGAGTTCAAAACCAGCCTGAGTAACATAGCAAGACCTTGTCTCAAAAAAAAAAAAAAAAAAAAAAGAAAAAAGAAAAAATTAATGATAGAAGCATGGAATTTTAAAGCTAGATTTTAAAGCATAGGGACATTATAATTGTCTTTTTTCCACGCTTTTTTTTTTTCATTTTGCATTGATGTGTGTTTTTCTTTCAGCTAATATTTGCTATGGAAAAGTCTATGAATAGAAAGAGACTGTGGAATTTCACAGAGGAAGAGGTCTCAGAACGAGTGATACTTCACATTTGCTCTTCTACAAAAAAGTATCTTTTATTTAGGGGTTTATGTTTAAAAGTATATGGTACCAAAATAATATTCCTACAAGTTCTTTCCCCCACTTATTTAAATCATCATTATTTTGAAAATAGGCATAGTTTTGTATGCTTTTTGGTAAATAACATGTGATTAGAGCTGCCAATAATAATAGCAGTAATGGTTAAATTATGTCCCAAGGTTATATAGAGTTTGAGAGCGGTAGAGACTCAGGATTCTGAATGCTTTACCAGCTGTCTACTCTATACATCCAAGCACAATAGATCCCCCAGAGAGATATAAATGCCCAGCTGACAGCTTAGGCAAAGTAATATTTTTATTATGTTAAAGTTTTTACCTCCAATTACTATGGATAAAATGTGCAATTCAGAGCATAAATGTGCTGAGGTGGACAGTGTAGGACACCCAAGAATTCTTATGTCTTGGCCAAGATCAAGTGGCACTAGAAGCCAGTTACAGGGCCTCCTTAGCTTCTGTCTTCTGCATCTTGCTAGGGGTAGGGTGCCTCCAAGCAAGAGAGAGACTCACCAAAGGAGAAATGCACTTAAAGGGCTGAGTCAGTTAGGACTTCTGGAAGACTAAATTGAAAAAGTGACCATTCCTGTAGAAGCTCAGCTTTTAACTTCTTTGGTATTTACCTGGACAGTTTCACTTCCAAGCCTTGTGATCCAATGAATATTCTGAGGCTTGACCCCATGTAAAACAGTGCTCCTTTCTATGATGTAGGGAGTGTAGTTGAGATAAATTTCACAGGTGCTTTCATTCTATTCATTGTGATTAGCAGGATTTATGAATGGTAGGTAATAGTTTTCAAGAACTGAAAGTGCTATAGTCAGAGCAATTTATATGTGTGTATACATACAGACATGTTACATGTAAACATACATATATACATACATGTATATATAGCTTTAAGTACATAAAGTGTTAGGATTTTTGTAAGAACTCTTGGATGCATGTGTTTTTTTTAATTTTAATTTTTTTATGATTTATATTCTTTTGATCATCAAGAATTTTTGGTCATTTCTATCCTTAATTAGTAAAGAATATTTTGTCGAACTTACGATGTCCATGATCCAAAGGTAAGAAAAATTGCTTTTTAAAGATTTTTGTGTTGTAAACTATTTTTAAATTAAAATTCAACTTTATATTTAGTTTTAGTTATTTTGATTGCCATCACTTCCTACTGATGTCCACAGCCAACTGTAGTTTTTATTTTGAAATATGCACAATTTTATTGTAGGCAAGGAAAACTTATGGTTTTTTTTTTAATTGTTAAAATATCTTTGTTAAGCTGCTCCTAGCTTGTTTATGCATTTAGTGTTATATTTGAGAACCTGATAGTAAAAATGACAGAGTACTTTTGGTATTAATAGCTGCAATGCCTAGGAAACAAGCTACTTGTATTCAGCCGAACTCAGACTAGCATTTTAATAAGGTGTCTAAAAACAAAGTGAGGAAGTAACTTTGCAGTATTGTTAGCAAGGATGGGACAGAAAGAAAAATGTCTGGCATCTAGTAGTCACTCAGTGATTATTTGCTCCACATCAGGATCTTCAGAATTGATAACTGTGGAAGCTACAGGTAAAAGTTAGAAGAGCGAAGGACTTTTCAGAATTCTGAACATGGAGCTTTCTAATCCTTTTTCTGTCTGCCACTGGAGGGAGCAGTAGGATTGCCAGGGTTGCTTAGGATGTGTTGAAGAGTACTGAACTGAATGCATGCTTTATTTTCTATTTACTCCTAATCTATAGCCCTTTGATCAAATTGCCCAAATATGTTGGATATCAGCTTGTATGAGTTACTAGGTTGTACACTTTTGTGTTTTATTGATCCTTGTGTTTTACCTAAATCACATCTATTTTATTTTTCTCCCTTCTCTACTGCTAGAGTTCAGCCAAACCAGCAGATTGGAAGTATCAAAATGGATTATCAACCTCATGGCTTTCTTTAGAGTGTACAGTTCACATTAATATTCACATTCCACTTTCTACTACTTCTGTCAGCTATACTTTGGAGAAAAATACAAAGGTATCGGTAAAATGAATTTTCGTTCATGATTGCTGAGTGAACAATCTACTTTTATTATGGTCGCCTGTGTCATTCATTTTTTTCCTACTATTATTTTTAATTTTTTAAACAAAAATTTTGTGTCATTCATTTTATAATCCTCAAAAATTACATTCTACTTAATAATAACATTGTTATATGAGTGAGTTACATATTACCCCAGCCAGCTTAGAAATATTTTTAGAGGTGGGACAATGTCATAATACTAGCATATTCAGTACTATAGGTATATACTAAACATTTATTAACTAGCATATGTAAAGCGTAATTTTTTTTTTTTTTCAAGACAGTGTTCACCCTGTTGCCTAGGCTAGAGTGCAGTGGCATCATTATAGCTCACTGCAACCTCAAATTCCTGAGCTCAAGCAATCCTCCTGCCTCAGCCTCCCAAATAGCTGGGACTACAGGCACACACCACCATGCCCAGCTAATTTTTCTATTTTTTGTAGAGAAGGGCTCTTGCTCTTGCTCAGACTGGTTTCGAACTCCTGGCTTCAAGCAATCCTCTGGCCTTGGCCTCCCTGAGTGCTAGGATTACAGTCATGAGCCACTGTGCCCGGCCCTTGTAAAACATAATTACATAAAAAGTCATACTGTTTGGACTTTTGGCTTTCTCTTGGTCCTTAGTTTTGTTTTCCCTTTTCTAGTCCTTTTTTTCTTTTCTTTCTTTTTTTTTTTTTTTTTTTTTTTGAGGTAGGGTCTCACTCTGTCCCCCAGGCTGCTGGAGTGCAGTGGCCTGATCATAGCTCTCTGTAACCTCCTATTCCTGGGCTCAAGCAATCCTCCTGTTTCAGTAGCTGGTACTACAGGTGAATGTCACCATGCCCAGCTAATTTTTTTATTTTTTGTAAATAGGGTCTCCCTAAGTGGCCCTGGCTGGTCTTGAAATCCTGGCCTCAAGTGGTCCTCCCACCTCAGCCTCCTAAAGTGCTAGTATACAGGTGTAAGCCACCACGTCTAGCCCTTTTTTGTATTTCTATACCATTCTTTTATTTATATCTCATTTTTCTTCTTTTTTCACACTGAAGAAGAAAAATGGAGGCTGGGTGCCTCGTTTTTTTTTTTCCTCAAAAAAAAAAAAGGATAAAGAAAAATGGAGCTTGCTTATTTTTTCCTCTTTATTACTGCTTTATATTATTCATTTGAGGCTCTTTTTTTCTCATTTTTTTTTAAAGATAATATTATTGAATTTTATTAACTGTGGTCAAGTAGTTAATAAGCCTTCTGAGTTTGTGATACAGATGTTAGTTTGGGATAAAGATCAGAAAAAACTATTATAAAATATGGATAATGTACTAAAAATTGGCAGTATGCTTTTTTCAATTTATGAGACTGGATTTAAATATTGTATTACTGATACTTAGGGATCTTATTAATAATATTTCAGTGTATTATGTAGAAAAAAGTAGAGACTAGGGAGTTGAATCGTGATGACATTATATCTGAAAGATTTCTGTGTTGTATTTAAGAATGGACTTACACGCTGGGCCAAGCAAATAGAAAACAGTGTTTATTTGATTAATGGACAAGTTAAAGATGAAGATTGTGACCTATTAGAAGGACAGGTGAGTTCAGAGAAAACCATCTTATAAAAGTATGTGTGCTTAAGGAAAAAATAAAAGATGACTTATCTTTAGTCTTTGCCTTCATGAAAACCAGTTCCATGTACTCATTTCAAAGGTTTTTTTAAAGTAAAGGGCAAATGTTTTTCTCAGAAAATGATGGGAGGATATTATTTCTGATGTAATTGGAATCCTGAAACCTAAAGTAGAGAATGTCTTCTGAATTCTCTCTAATCTTGAGATTGTAAACTGCTCACTTATCACTAAAGGGCACATGTTCTGCCCTGACAGCTGTTTAAAAGCTATGGCCATTTTCTAAGAGGTGGCTGGATGGGCTTCCAAAATAGCTTTAATCTAAAGGAAGAGGAACTTTGATGATCTCTCCCTTTAGAGCAGGGGTCAGAAAACTTTTTGTAAAGAGCCCGGTAGTAAATACTTTAGACTTGGTAGGCCAAGTTTTGTCTTTGTTACAACTATTTAACTCTGCTAGTGTAGCATGAAAGCAGCCACAGATGATATGTAAATAAATGATCATGCTTGTGTTTGAGTGGAACTTTATTTACAAAGACAGATGGCAGTGCAGATATTTGGCCCAGAGGCAACAGTTTGCCAGTCCTTGTTTTAGAGCTGCGCTCCCTAACACCCAGGCCACAGATTGGTACCCGTCCTGGCCTCTTAGTGATGGGGCTGCAGAGCTCTGCCAACCTCCCCCCACCATGTCGTCCATGAAACTTAGGAACCAGGGGCCGCACAGCAGGAGGTGAGCAGTGGGCAAGTGAGTGAAGCTTCGTCTGTATTTACAGCCACTCCCCATGGCTCACATCATCGCCTGAGCTCCGCCCTCCCCACTCCCCACTGTGGAAAAGTTGTCTTCCGTGAAACCGGTCCCTGGTACCAAAAAGGTTGGGGACTGCTGCAGAGGACTGAAAGTAGGGAATTAAAGATTTCTAAGAGTACACATTGATACAGAATACATAAAGTAACATTGTATAAAAAACTAAATTAAAATAGGTAATAAGACTTGTTTTTTCTCTTAAGTTATTTAGTATATGTAAGATAGTTTCTAAATTGTCTTTCATATTCCACTTACAATCTCAAAAGTCTGGCTTTTTAAATTTTGTGTTTTTTCAGAAAAAATCTTCCAGAGGAAATACTCAAACTACTAGTCATTGTTTTGATGTCAGAGTGCTAACACAGTTGGTAAATATTTTAAAATGCTACTTATTTTATATTCATTGTTTCTTAGAAAAACCGTAATGAAATTGTTTCTGATTTTGTGATTATAATTAAAGAATAAAAGAATTTTAGAGGTGTGAGAGACTGTATAAAATGTCTAGTTGTAGGAAAGTTATTCACAAGAAACATTAGTTTAGTAGAACCTGTTTGGGTCTTTTGCCTTAAGGCTATTAAACTTTTAACATCAAGTAGATAGCAATTAAAAACATATACATACATACATGTGCGTGCTACATGTATGTAAATAATTTGGGTTGTAGGTTTTATGAGTGAAGTTGCGATTCTTAACAACTTAGAAGTAAAAGATATACACACAGATGTGCAAAGAGTGGTCATATGCTTAATTTGAAATAGATTTATATCTCCTCTGATTTGATAAAAATCACAAAATATTAATAAGTTTTATATTTCTGTTTGGTAGTTTTAAATTACAACTCTCTTGGAAAATTTAAAGCTGTATATCTTGAAGAATAAAAAATTAAAGCCACTAATTATTTCTAAAAGTATACATGCCTTTGATTTTAAACCTGCTTGAAATTATCCTAATGAACAGACAAGAGCATAAAACAGCACAGCCATGTTTGTAGAAAACTTTTAATTTCAATATTAAACTGGGCTTTGAAAAGGAAATACTACCAGGACTTGGATTTTCTCAACCGAATAAAATAGAATTAAAGGCAATTTGGCATCTGAGGATGTTTTAATTTCTTCCCTTTCTCTGTGTTTAGCCATAGAACATTACTAAATTGTTACTTATGCCACTCAACATGAGTTCTCAATTTTTTATTCAATACCTTAAAAGTGTTTTAGTCTCTTATTTTCTACCTTTGTTTTGATTTTAGAAGTTCCCTTTGTTTAAAGGCTGGCTTTTTCTCTAACTTTATGCTCTGTGCTAGTTAGGCTTACCTCTTAGTTTATTAAACAGTTTAATTAAAATTATTTTAGTGAAAAAATTGTAGTTGGGAGTTGTATAGAGTATGGGAATATAGAGAGAAGAGTGGAAAGTAATAAAAGATAATTTGTCATGATAGTTATGTAATATCATGTAGTATAATGTATTTTTGTTGGTCATTTCACTGGTCACCCAACTAGAAATTTTGAAGTGACCAGTATATCAGTAGTCAGTAAGTACTGGTTGCCACTTTTCTTCCACTCAAGTTTCATTGATTCTCTCATTGTAGTGTAAGACTTACCTTTGATTTTCTTACAGTTCCACCGCCATTAGCCTTATGATAGTATTATTTTACCTAGATTAGCACAGGTAACTTAACTGGTCTCTCGTCATCTATGCATTCTTTCCAAGGGTGCTCATTTCTCTGAAAACCCTTATACCTTTGTTTGTATATCTGTTGGAATATCTTCCATTTTTCTACTCTATTTTGTATACCAATTATCCTTTGTGAATCACAGTTTGCATTCATCTACTTAATAATGTTTTTCAAAAATTATTTATTGAGTGTATATAAGAATTAGACACTGATTATGTTACTCTCCTTGCTCAATATTTCTTAATTGCTCTATATTGATGAGTTAGAAAAGTCTAATTCAAGACTCTTTATAGTCTCAGCATACCTTTTTGTTCTTATTTTCTAACTCTTACTATTCTAGATGTATGCTGTGCCTTTAAAGTTCTGTGAATTTCCTGAATATGTCTTACCAGTGCCACCTTTTCCCTATCACCCAAGCTGTCAAAATACTGTCTGTACATTAAGAATTAGCCCAAATGCCACTATTTGTGTAAGGTTTCATTTGGTCATCACAGCCAGATGGATCTTTCCTTTTCCAAAATACCATATTGTTATCACAAGTTCTTTACTTATGAACCAGTTCGGGTGTTTGTAAGCTGGTTTATTCCTAAATCCAGGTAACCAAGAGAAATTTACATTTGTAGAACCCAGCTACATTTCCACCATCAAGTAATGAGTCAATCTTTGTATCCTTTAAAACTCTTCTCTGTGTGTGTATGTGTGTGTGTGGGGGGCAGGTGTCTTTAATAGTTTAGTCTATTTTGGAAAACAGTGCCCTAATTAATACATATATAATATACATATGTATTATAAATGAGTTATACGTTATAAAAGATATTAAATTTGCAAAATAGGGCATTATTTTTCAAAATAGTTTTATCTACAGTAAAGATTTGTGGAGTGGATGAGGGAAGCTTATTACTCCTCCTCCACTTCCACTTTATTGATACATCAGTGAAATCTACAAGTGTCATAGGAAGATTATTGCAAATGTAGTATCAGCATTGTCATGCTGCTGCTTGATCTGATGATGGACATTTTTTGAACGGACTCAGGCCTGTGGAACTGTTTGGTCTGTGACAAATTTTTTGTTGACATGACCTTGACCATGCTTAAGTTTAAATTCTTTTAAAAACCTAGAAATTTTAAGTTTTGCCCGATTACATTAGACATTGCCTAAATTACATTAGCGTTAACTGATCATGCTCTTTCAGTACATATTCACGTTCTGTTTTTTTCCGTCACCATTTTTCTTTCTTTATTCCTGATGATGTAGGCATGTAGCACTTTTTCCAAGCTCTGTAAAGTGATTTGATTTTTGTTCTTCAGAATTGACCATATTGTTGAATGATTTATTCCGAGTGTTCTTAGAACATAAATTGCTTTCTTGCTATGTCCATTTAAAAATTTTTTTTTTTAATTATGATTTTTGTTTCCCTTGTGATTACAGGCCTCTAGTACAGTTTGAGTATACCTGACTTGAAATGCTTGGGACCAGAAGTGTTTTGGGTTTCAGGTTTTTCTGGATTTTGTAAGATTTGAGAATATTTACCAGTTGAGCATTTCTAATCTAAAAATCTGAAATCTGATATGCTCCAGTGAACATTTCCTTTGAGCATCATGTTGGCGCTCAATAAGTTTCAGATTTTAGAGCATTACAGATTTTTGGATTAGGGATGCTCTGCCTATTTAGAGTACGTTCAGGGTTTCAGTGTTCTTCTTGTTTTGGTTCTTATTAAGATGATAAGGTGAAAAATATCTGCAAAGCACCTGAAAACCAAGCAGGAGCTAACACTCCTTAGACTAAAGAAGATGGGACTGCAAGATGAAAGTGACTACTAACAACCATTAATACCATTTTCTGGTGTCAGGCATAATTGGTGTGTTTATGTTTGCTCTGAAGCATAACATTACTTTCATTTTATGAATGTTATGAGTTGAAAGTATATAAATAAATTCATGTCTATGAATTGATTATAATTTTACCATATTTACTACATCCCACTTTTTATTTTAGTTATTTTTGTACTTATCTCCTATTGTACATCTTGTATCTCCTATTACAGCGGTCCCCGACCTTTTTGGAAGACAGTTTTTCCACAGATGGGGGTGGGTGGGGGGATGGTTTCCAGATGATTTAAGCACATTATATTTATTGCACTTTATTTCTATTATTACATTGTAATATATAATGAAATAATTACACAACTCACCATAGGCTGGGGACCCCTCTCCTATTACATCATGTCTTCTTTGTACATCTTTTCATCTTCACAGTACTTATCTGAGTAATCTGCAAATAATACATATTTAGTGAATATATTGAATGTATATTGGATTTTTAGATGTTATGTTAGTAAAAAAATTTAAATGTAGTTGTGTTTAATTTCAGTGCATATTCAAAATGCTCAGAAAATAATTTATAACTTACAAAGAGAAATAAGAAGACCTATAAATAATTTATGCAGAATATTTTCAAACACTTGACTCAGTCAAAAATTCCTCTCTCTTTGTAAAATGGCTTACATAATGGTTAAATACATCCTGTGGTTAATAATTGTTGGCTATTGGAACTTACAACAGATTTTGTCTTTCAGCTCCTAAATTCAGACCACAGATCCACAGCCACGGTCCAGATATGCAGTGGTTCTGTAAACCTTAAGGGTGCTGTGAAATGCAGAGCTTATATTCACAGCCATAAACCCAAGGTTAAAGATGCTGTGCAGGTACAAAAAGGAATAACTGAAAGCATGTTAACCAAACTATTCAAAAACCTAAAATTTTATCTTTTTTCAGTATCAGATTTTATAATTATTAATTTGATTTTAACTGATAAGGGCCCAATGTTTTGGGCACCCCACATGTACCATATTAATATAATTGGTTCTAAGATTTTCATACATAGAATGTCAATTTTATGCATTTTTAAAAAATGATAATTATATAGGTTTAGTAGGTGCTCCACAGTTGTATCATATTAGGACATTTGAAATCATTTCTTCTGAGGGAAATTGAATTTTCCAAATAACAGGAAAAGTATTTATAGGAAGAATTATTAAGTAGTGTTCTGTAATCCATATAGTTCAGAAATGTAAAAGGTGATGACAGGCATTTATGCCATAGTTATACATTTCCTAATTTGGAACACTGGCATTATTTGTTTAGATAAAAAATTTTATTCATTTTTTTGGTTTAATTTATCACTTAGGCAAATTTATTACTAGGCAAATTTGCCATTAAACTATGTGTTAATAGACATGTCAAATAAATGGAAATAAAAAATGCAATGATGTATCAGTTATTTAGTGGACATGATTATACTAGAAAGAAAATTATGTGGGTTTTTTGATAATTAAATATTGTAAATCTAAAGTATTTTATTTCTTGTATTTTTTCGTGTTTCTTTCTCTATAGGCAATGAAGAGGGATATATTGAACACAGTTGCTGATCGTTGTGAAATATTATTTGAGGATCTGCTTTTGAATGAAATTCCAGAAAAAAAAGTTATGAGTATAAAATAAGTACTAATTTTTGCATGTATTCAATTGATACAATAGTGGGACATCAAGATATAATAGATATGTCATCTTTTATAGCTGCCTACCTATCTTTTATAACAATGTCATCTTTTATTTTCATTATTGAATGAAAAATTTTCAGTTGTTGCCCAGAAAAATTTTTTTGAATGCTGTAATACCAAATATGTCAAGATACAACAATTTCAAATTTCAGGGAGGATTTTTTTTTTCTTTTTTTTAAAACAGGGTCTGGCTCTGTCACCCAGGCTAGAGTGCAGTTGTGTCATCATAGCTCACTGCAACCTCAAATTCCTGGGCTCAGGGGATCCCTCTGCCTCAGCCTCCCAAGCAGCTGGAACTACAGGCATGTACCACCTGCTCAGCTATATTTTTGTAGAAAGGGAGTCTTGCTGTGGTGCCCAGGCTGGTTTCAAACTCCTGGGTTCAAATGATCCTCCCACCTTGGGCTCCCAGAGTGATAGGGTTACAGGCATGGGCCACCTCACCTGGCTGGAGGATTTTTTAAAATTAATTCTGAGTGAACTTTCCCCTGCCAGAATGGGTAAACTGTGTTGACATTTTAAAGCTAGTATTTTTTGTTAATATCTATGTGTTTTTTCAAGAATTTAGCCATAATTAAAATGTTACTCATTAGTGTTGAGTACTATATAATAGATTCTTTAATAAGTATGATTTATATAAACTACATTAGTTTATATACTTTAGCTATTACTCTAACAGACATTTTTAGGTTTTAAAAAAGGCTGAGTTATGGCATCTTACCCTTTAATAAATATCCCATCTTTTGGGAAATGTAAACCATTTATACTGTCTCAGTAATTTGTATTAAAAATAAATTTTTTTTACCTAAAAATTAAAATATCGAGTATGCTTTTTGAAGCTACACCCTCATTTCTCCATTTCTGCTATTCAGATAAGAGTAAATAGGTATATAATTAAAACATACATGTTAGCTTATTAAGGTAATATTTTTTTGTCCATAGGAAAAAAGCATAGCTCTTCTATATAACTAACTTCTTTTTTGTTTTTCATTATATCGTTTTTTTTTAATCTTCTTTTTCACTGGCACGTGTGTAGAGCAATATAACTAACTTTTTTTAGTACCACTGATAGCCAGTATATTAGGTTTGATGTACTAATCATAATCTTTTTTTTTAGTATTCCTAGTATGCCATATTCTTAGGATTGCCAGATTTAACATTTATTCTTCCCACGATTCACAAATTATCCTCAAATTTCATGTACTAATGATATATAATTTTGCTAAGACATAAATTTGAATCTTAGATGCAGCAGTTGAATTGAGATTTTTACAGGGAAAATTCGTGGGGCCTGTTCATGTAGTCGGTCAGCCCAGCAGCCTCATCTTGGTGTGGCTTTGTTTTTGCTACTTGATTTTGAGTATGTCGTAACTCTCATGGTATAAATCCATTACTTCACTTTCTGAGCGCAGCGTGTGTTACAGCTGAATTGTGAATTTTAAGATTTTCAGGGGCATGAGGACATATCCACCATTAACGTTAAAGATCTACCTTATCACACACATTAATATACTCTTTCCATTTAAAAATGCTTTATAAAAATGATATTATATGACTGTCCTGGTATTATTTTATATTGAGTTAGTATTTTGAAATTTCTGATGTTCAATTAGTAAAATTAATGGCTTCTAATAGCATTTGTACTATTTGTACATTAAATTTGGTATATTTGGAAGTTAATGTTATCTAATTATAAGTTTTTAAAAAATGAAAAAGTTTTCACTGGTAATTGAGTGGCCTTGGGAACCATGTAAGAAATAGACTGCGTAGTTTGGCGGAAAGAGCACAGACTGAAATTCTTGGCTTCTGTGTCTATTCTACTACTAGTTGAGCGACCTCAAACAAATGATTCAGCCTTTATAAGCATCTGTTTTCTTATATGTAAAACATGAATTGTAATAGTTACTTTATGAGGCTGTGAGATTAAATGAGGTGATGTTTGTAATATAAGTTGGTGTAAGTCAAGCACTCAGTAAATGATAATGCTATTAAGTTAGAGATTATGAAGAAGAATTGCTTTGTTAGTTGTCTTTAAACTTTTTTAACTTTAATTTTTGGGAAATTTAGCATTACATTTCAAAAAGAAACAAGATATAAATATATGTATTTTAAACTTTAGTAACAGGATGATTACTCCAGCAACATGTTAGTTTATCTTAAGATACCAAGATAAAAGAATGAATTGTAAGTGTAATAATACAAATAAATGTAAATTTCTAAAGTTGAGTATATATATATCAAATCGTTAGATTTTAGATTTTGTCCTCATTTTACTTAGCTTATTTTTCTTATAGGTACTTTAATATGGTAAAATGTAGAATTATGCTATGAAATTAACCTGATTTAGAATATTTCTGCAGGCATAAGAAAGTCTGCAAAGGACATGTTAACTTTAAATTCCCAATCTTTAAAACATAGTCTTTGTAGCTGAGTGTGGTGGCACACACCTATAGTCCCAGATACTCGGGAGACTGAGGCAGGAGGATTGCTTGAGCCCAGGAGTTTGAGGTTGCTGTGAGCTAGGCTGATGCCATGGCACACTGTAGCCTACGCAATGGAGTGAGACTCTGTCTCAAAACAACAACAAAAAAGTAAACAGTCTTTGCATTCTTTCTATCCAGATGAAAGAACTTAATATTTCAGTGACAGTAAAAAAAAATAAGAACTCTAGTTAATCATTTTACTTATTGTGATCTTTCTCTTCTTTGATTCTCTTTAAAACATATTCCAAGCCTTCTTTATTATTTGCTGTAAGCCTTCATTCAATCTTGCCCAACTTACTCTCAATAGATCAAATACTCATTGAGAAAATTTAGGCCATCAGTTGTGAAATCTCTTACCTTCCTCCATTCCTACATCAGTATCCATCTGTACCACTTATCTTCTAAGAGCATTTGTAATCCTCTTTGCCTGCGCCCATGACTCCACTCTCCTGATGACATTTCTCCCATCCCTTTATGCAAACGTCTGGTTATCCTTTAAGATTCAGCTCTGGTATCACCTGTTCTAAAAAGCTTCTGTAATACTCTGATACCAGCTAGGGATTCTATTTTTAATGGACAGAACCCTAATTCTTATCATACTGGCTTAAATTTAAAATTTTTTTCTCTGAACTTACTCAAATAATGTTGAACTAGATACTTTGCCATGGGAATATCCTGAAGGATTCTTTGGAATATTTTTTGAGATGTGTCTTTTCAAAACGATTTCTCATTTTTAACCTCAGACCAACTAGAAAACTTGGTTTTCTTTTGATATTAAATAGCCTATTTGAAAGTTATAAATGGTTTTTCCTTTTTAATGAGTAATTTAAATTTATTGCAACCAATTATTATTATTATTTTTCATAGAGATGAGTCCTCATTGTGTTGCACAGGCTGGTTTCAAACTCCTGGCCTCAAGTGATCCTCCCACCTTGTCCTCCCAAAGCACTGGGATTACAGGCGTGAGCTACAGCGCCCAGCTGCAATCGATTCTTTAACATTTGATTTTATAGCACATTATTCTTTTTTCATAAACTTAGAATTTATGTAGTTTGAAATAGTTTTAAAATTTTGCATGTCAATTGCATATGCACATTATAGTCATCTTTGAAAGTTTTTACTTAATACATTTCAAGTAACTGTGGCCCAAAATACAGTAATATGTTCCTAATTTCAATGCCTAGGTAATTTGTGTGCTACAGTACAAATTGCAGTAATGTAATTCTACAGCTAGGAGGCAATCTGGTCAAAGAGTAAAATTGTTCTCCCAGTTATTATATGTAAACAAGATAATACACAGAATCTAGAAGGAATACAGTTTAAGTCATAACAGGTCCCATGACACTTAAGGCCTTGTTCATCATCTTCTGTTTGTAATTATATAAAGTTACCGCTAGTTTCTTGCCAAGGAAGTGTAGCTTACTGTCAAAGTGAGCCTTAGTTTTCTACTTGATCTTTATGTTAGTAGCTTTTTAATGTATCTGTTGCTGAAAGAGGTCATTTTTTACACAAAATCTCTATCTTTGTGATAGTTCATTAGAATCATAGCGTTGAACTAAAAATAATTATGTGTTTATGTGGACCAGTAACTCTGTAAGTTAGAAATTAGGGGAAAAAATATATTCTGGCTTGTAAGTATTCAAAGAAGAATGAAACATAGTTATTCATTATTTATTTATATTCAGATTCGTTTTTTCTAAAAATGATTTAAGGCTGTTTACCAAAGAGGCATTATAAGTAAACAAGAGAAAAATCAGTATTATTAAGGAGACAAAAGCAAGATAAAAAAGAAAGCAAGGTGGGATTGGCAGTGTGAGATTGGTAAACAAAATATGTCTTGATGTCCTAAACATGCTTGATATAGGGAGGGGGCTACATCTAGTAAGATGAAGTCAGTAGTGAGATGAAGACAAAAATGTGTGCTGTTATATCCTGTATGCTTAATGTAGGTGGGCCACTAATTTGAAGAAGGGAAAAATTGACTATCTGATTTACAGTGCTTATAAGGTTAAAACAAACTAGAAGGACAATAATTTCTGAGAACAAGGATGAGATTCTTTCTTGAGTGTTCTTGCATAGACAGTGGATAATAAAAGAATGTATAATCAACAACATCTTTACATTGAAGGCAATGATAAATTTATAAGTTTTATATGAGTATTTTTATAGGTCCCTTGCAGAGTGTAGGTATATTGAGGTAAAACAGAATTCAGTATGAGCAATTTTGTGCCAGATCAATTAGAAAATGAAAAGGCATTGACCTTTTAAACTTTATTTCTGTTGGATGTTTTCATATACTTCTAAAATACATATCACCGATACCAGTGACAGACCTATCTAAATATTGATAATATTCCTTCCGTTTTTAGATTCTGAAAAAGAGTTCCACATCCTCCCTCATCGAGTTTTTGTCCCCATTCCTGGATCTACTGTAATGTTATGTGATTATAAATTTGGCGATGAGTCAGCTGAAGAAATCAGAGACCATTTTATAGAGATGTTAGATCAGGTGATTCAAATAGAAGACTTGGAAATTGCAGAGGAAATAAACACAGGTAATTACATGATGTTATTTAAGAACCTGATTAGACTACAGCCAAGATTACATGAGAGGTCTAATTTAAATAGCATGTCTTTCAATTAAAGCTTTCAACTAAAGCTAGTTCTGTTTGACACTTCAAAATATTAACTGAGGCATTTAAAAGTATATCTGTTTATTTTCTACGTATATAAACATACAGTGTGTGTTTTCCCAGGAAATTGTACCAAAATTTAAGAGACCAGTTTTTTTCAGACCTGGCAAGGAGATCTTCATAAAACAAGTTCAGCCTTAAATAAGTGGAAATATAAAGCTTTAAGGTATTTATTTTAATATAAGAGAAAAAATTTCTCAAAACCCCTGAAATATAATAAAAAAAATTTTTCTGTATGCTTTTCTATATTTTCACAGTTTTCTATATCAAATATATATATATCTTATAGTTGGAAAAAACAATAAAGTCTACTTTTAAAAAAAAAGAACACTATCTTAATTATTTGCTAAACCAGTATGTCATAAAGTTTTTTAAAACATTTTATTTTTTAAACAGTTTCTTTATTTTATTTGCCTTTTTATATCCCCTCCATATAATTGGGACACTAAGCTGAGATGAGCAGTTCTAAAAAATTAGATTAATGGTATTTTTGTAGAGCATGGATTTGCCCTACTATCCAACTGGGTAACACATTTTCTTTCCCTAGCCATCACTTTCACCTTTGACCTTATACTTTGAAAGGCGGTTTTGTTTTTTATTTTGCTTTGCTTTGTTTTTATTTTTGTTTCTTGTGAGTGCAGGATATGAAAACATGTCTATAAATAAATATGTAAGTGCAACATAGTCTTCCTAAAATATTTAAAAATGTACCATAAAAGTAATTATTTGTAAATATCAATACATATTGAATAAATAGCTATCATTCTTGAACTTTATGATATCTTAGTAGAAAAATTTTAGGTTATGTTAGAATATGGGTGTTTATGAAATTTGAATATAGCAACCTTGTTAAGTCCCTTTTCTAATTTCTTAGTTATTCCTTTTTGCATTGCTAATTCCCATACCCTGCAGGAGCAGTGTTTGATTCATAGTACGCTTGAAATTATGGTGATTAGGTAATTATTTGATTGGAAAATATCAAATCTGTCAGTAAACTGCCTCAAGTTAGTTGGAGACTACCAGGTTCTAGTTTTTTCATAACTCTAGATTGGTATTGGTCATGATGTAGAAAATAAGTTTGTTTTAAAAGGAAAAAAAAAGGCTATTCTAAATTGCTCAGTACCTGATGTTTAAGAAGCAGCTATGTTTTATTTTCTTGAAAACAAAGGTTTCTAAAGGTATAACTGGAGCTTATTCTCTAACAGATAGTATCCATTACGCTTTTTGAAAACAGTATCTTCCAGGCACTATTTTAAGAGTCTTACGAATACTAAATTATTTAATCCTTACAATAACCCTGTGATGTAGATACTGTTATTAACATTGTTTTCCACATGACAGAATTAAGGCTCAGAAAGGTTAAGTAACTTTTCCAGGGTTATGGAATGCTGGAGCTGGAATTTATTCTTAAAAAGTTTGGTTTTAAAGTCTGTGCTTTTTTCCTAACAATTTTGTTGTATAGCCTTTCTGTGGGACCTAACCAATGCAGACCGTAGTACTATCACTTTCCATGATCTGCTTATTTTAGCCTGGCGTCCTTCATTTCATCTTTTAAACATTTTTAAATATAGACGAATGATGTTACATTATCCTTGTCGAATGTCATCTAGATTGTGTCAGTGTAACTTCCCACTTGTTGATTGGAATCTTGGGTCTGTCGTATGTGGTTTTTATATTTTTCAAATTCTTTGTCACACTCTTAGTGCATATCACATTCTTCAACTAAGAATGACTAAAGGTAGCAAACTATATGCAAAACTTGCCCCATTCACAAGTTACTTTAAAATCTGATATAAAAGAGTAGGAATGGAGAGAGATTTCATTTAGATTTTTTAAAGACTATCTGTCTTAAGAAATATTTTTAACTCATTGTTTAGTTTCATGTTGTATTTTAAATATAAATATAACATAGACTAGTTTATATTACATTTAGTGCTTTTTAAGTTATTCTTTAAAAAACAGTTAATGACAGTTATTAACCTCAGTTGATAACAGGTTAGTATTAATTATTTACACTGCCAAGATATTTTTTAAAAATTTAATTAGCTTCTATCACTGTAATATATTTTTAAGAGGTAACTATAGCTGCTTTGCATAACTGCTTCCTCAAAACAAAACTAAAAGCCAATAAATTCAAACTCTTATGAAACTATCATATGTATATTTCAACAAACATTTATTGATTTTTCCCTAAGATTCACAAGGAAAGGGACTTTGCCTCTGTTGCTTACTGTTGTGTTTCTAGCACTTGACTAAGAGCCTAGCCTTAACACATCATAAGTATTCAGTAAGTATTTGTTGACTGAACAAATTATTGATTTTTGTCGGTCCTAGGGATTGGGGTCCAAAGAATAACAGAATGCTGATCCTTTCTTCAAAGAACTAAATAGAATTTAAAAAAAAATCTTTGTAGATACTAACTTGTCACTAACTTTTATGTGCTCAGAATGCTACAACTCCTCTACTAAACTTTCTTGTTCCCTGTTCTGTGTTGTTCTTTTATATTACTTTACATACCTATAATTATTTAAATCAATTATATTTTTTTGTTTTTATTTTTTTCCCACTTTTGATAATCATATTTAATGTTAACCTTCCCCCTTGGACTGTAAGATCTTTGATAGTAAATAGGTAGAATACTTATTTCTTTATCTGACCTCTCTGCCTAAAACATGGTAGGTGCCCATAAGTATTTGTTACTGATTAATAAATACTGAATAAATAATTTTAAGGAAACCACAGACATCTTTTTCATGCTTATTTTATGCTTGAAAAATTATAAGCTTATGCCTAGCCAGACATACATGGTTTCAAAAATCCAAAAAAAAAAATCTGAAGTCTGAAATACTTATGATCCCAAGCATTTTGAATAAGGGATACTCAACTTGTATTATTTGCTTCATTATTATTTAATTATTTCTGTTCTGTAATATAGTTGCCAAGTAGTTGCTATGTTTAAAATACATATTTTGCCAAGTAAGTGTCTTAAAATAACATACTGTTAAATGACTTAAGGGATGAAGAACAACTTGTTTGTTAAAATGACTCACTTAAGGTGAGGGATAACTATGGGGCTTTAAAATGTCTTAGATGTGTTAGTCATCTCCTGGTAGACATTAACTTAATAAATGAGATGTACTTTATCCACAATATCAGCTAAAAAATTTGGGGACACAACTTTAAAGTATGGTGGAACTCATCTTTGCCAATACTATCTTGATATCAGAGCTAAAATTAATTTTTGTTATTTAGTTAAACATTGATAATTTAATTGTATAGGAAAAATGAGTAATGCTGAAGATGTGATTTTGTGGCAAAATTGCTGACTATAGCGATACAGTGTTAATTTAGTATTTAGGGATAGAGAAGAAGACAGCTAAGGAGTTCAAGTCCTAACATTGCATTTTAAGCTTCTAAATGGTCCTGCGTACCTATCAGTAGCTTGGCATGAAATCTGAGCACGTCTACAACTTTGCGTGCATTCACCATGGCCCTTGTTTTCTCTTTTGTTGACAGATACTCAAGGAGGTTACTTTCTTTCATGATTAATTTGGAATTTGTCTGAATTTAAAATT